>PVJX010050139.1:0-10800 GCA_004027295.1 Dolichotis patagonum | reverse complement strand
CCCCCCCCTTAGCAAGTGGGAGCCAGTGAACTACACATCTTGTGAAAAGATTGGCTATGTTATTTAGTATGAGCTCCCCAAAGATATGGACCACCATTTGGAAGAAAACAAGAGACAATATGACAGATAGTGAAGATCTCTGGTTGTCTAGCTTTGAAATTTATGCTTTCTTATGTCCCATTCTGTTCTGTTTTGTTGTGTTTAATTTTACCCCCTTTAAAATAAAATTTAAAAAAAATAAGTGGTACTGGGAAAACTGGCTTTCCACATGCTGAATATTGAACCTATATCCATATCTTTCACCACACACTAAACTAAAACTGAAATAGATCAAAGATCTAAATATTAAAACAGAAACAATCTGCTAGATGACAAAATAGGTAAAACTCTTGAAGACACAGGTATATGCAAAACCCTAATAACACAGGAAATATCACAAGGAATCAACAACTAAGATCTCATCTTATTAAAAATGTTTTGCACAGCAAAGGAAATCACTAATGGGCTGGGGGTTTAGCTCAGTGGCATAAGCACTTGTATTGCATGCACAAGGCTGTGAGTTCTATCCCAGGTACAAAAACAAAAACAACAAAAAAAGAAATAACAGAGTGAAGAAACAACACACAGAGAGGGAAAAAAACTTCCAGCTGTTCCTAAGACACAGGATTACTACCTGGAATATATAAAAAACTAAAAAAAAAAATCAGAACCCCCAAATTAAATATCCAATCCCAAGAATGGGCATCTAAAATGAATAGACATTTCTGAGATGAAGAAGTACAAGCAGCAAATAAATCCATGAAAAAATGTCATTTGAGAAATGCAAATTAAAACAATGATGAGATTCCATTTCACCCCAGGAGCAGTAGCTATCATCAAGAAATCAACCAGTAACAAATGCTGGTGAGGCTGTGGGGGGAAAAGGAACCCTTCTGTGCTGCTGGTGGGAGTGTAAATTGGCACAACTGATACAGAAATCAGTATAGAGGTTCCTCAAAAAAACTAAATCTATAGGTTCCATTTGACCCAGCTATTTCCTTTCTTGATATCTTCTTGAAAGAGTTAAAAGCATTACAACACAGTGATATACACATACTCATGTTTATAGTGCTAAAATTTCTGATAGCTAAATCTTGAAAACAGACTATGTGTCCATCACAGATGATTAGATAAAGAAAATGTGGTTTTTATATATAGTGGAGTACTACTCTGCCATAAAAAGATAAACTCGAGGTATTTTTAGGTAAGTGAATGCATATTGACTTTATTTATTTATTTATTTTATCAGTACCAGGGATCGAACTCACGACCGCATGCTTGCAAGGCAGGCGCTTATGCCTGCTGAGCTAAATCCCCAGCCCCTACTCTTTAAGTGAAATAAATCAGATACATTGTTTCTGTTGTGTGAGAAACCAAAAGTGTAGAGAAGGACCAAAATAGATGATAGATATTGGGAAGTAGAAAAAAAAAAAACATTCCAATGGGAAGGAGAACAAAGGAGAGGGGAGGGGGAGGGAAAAGGGAGGGAAAAAGAAAACAAAAGCGAATAGAAGAAAAAAATAGAAACAAACCTTTTGTGAAGAAGCAGAGGAAGAAGGGTTGAAGGGAGGGGAGGACAAAGGAAAAAAAGAAGAATGAAGACGTATCACTTACACAGATTCCCTATCATGAATGTGATCACTATGTATACCAACAGTGCACCAACAAAATTAATTTTAAAAATAATAAAATAAGCAAATTATTTTATCATTAAATAAAAAGATAAAAAAAAGAATTTTGTCACAGCAGCAGAAAGCTGACTACCACACTGATTAGGTAAATTAATGCCTCCATTCTTAGGTCTCACTAAACAAAGACAGTAGCAATAATTTAAATCACAAACAAAATTTAAAGGCTATAGATTCTCAGCGTAAAACTCTTAGAATAGTGGCCCTGAAGCAAGGCCAGCAGATTGCTGTAGCTGCTGGTTTCAAACAGGAGCCTAAAGAGAATTCTTTGTGCGGTCTAATGGCCATTTCAGAACTTTGGAAATGGAATGGTCAATTCATCAGAAAGAAATCGCAGGTGAGTGTGGCAGACTTTGGGGAACCTGCAGGGGAGAGACCCTGGCGCCTCGGGACCTGCACCGAGCGGTTGACTCAGGGTGCCGGGAGAACGAGGAGCTCCTGCTGGCATGCGGGCTGAAAATCAAACATCTCATGTCGTCTTGTCCCCCATCCTGTGTCCACCCTCCCCCGCCTAGCAAGTGGGAGCCAGTGAACTACACATCTTGTGAAAAATTGGCTATGGTATTTAGTATGAGCTCCCCATATGCAAAGATATGGACAACCATTTGGAAGAGAATGGGAGACAATATGACAGATAGTGAAGATCTCTGATTGTCTAGCTTTGAAATGTATGCTTTCTTATGGCCTGTTCTGTTCTGTTTTGTTGTGTTTAATTTTAACCCCCTTTAAAATAAAATTTTTTAAAAAGACAAGAAAAAAAAACTCTTAAAATAAAACGCGAGTGTGAATCGTCACGACTCTGGATTACTTGCCAATGGGATCTTGTATCTGAAAGCTGTGAATCTTGGAGGCATTCTTGACATTTGCTCTCCTTACCTTCCACTCCATCACCAAAGCCTGTCCCCAAAATCACTGCCCCGCATCCTCATCACCATCGCACCCCGGGACTGAAGCAGGAACCTCAGAACCACTTCTAATAGCCACTTTAATTCCTTCTCTAATCTGCAGGCGCCATCATCTTTGGAGTTTTCAAATTCTCACAACTCTAATGAAAGTACAAACTATTCTTTGGGCATGTGAAAAGCCCATGTGTTAAAGGCTTGGCCCCAGGATAGTGTTACTGAGAGGTGGAGGAAACTTTAGGAAGTGGAGCCTCTTGGAAGATCCTTCCTCCTGCTTACCCCTTCACCTCCTCTTCTTTGTCTTTGTCTTTGTCTTTATAGGTGGTCTTGGTCCTTTTCTTCCCCTTCCCCTTCCCCCATTCGATATTCCACCCCCACCTCGTGCTGGGGATTTTTTTTTTTTTGAGACAAGGTCTCACTGTGTAGTTCATGCTGGTCTTGAACTCACTATGTAGCCCAGGCTGGCTTCAAACTCACAGTGATCCTCCTGCCTCATCCTCCCAAATGCTGGGATTACAGCATGCGCCACCATGCCCAGCCTGTACAGGGACAAAACCCAAGATTTTCTCACTGAGCTACACCCCCAGCCCCTTTTTAAAAATTATTTTTTATTTTGAGACTGTGTTTCACTAAGTCACTAACTTGCCTAGGCCAGGCTAAAACTTGCAATCTTCCTGCCACAGTCTCCCAGGGCGCTAGGGTTACAGGTGGCTACCATCAGGCCTGATTTGTCGCTCCTGTCAGGGACAAGAGCTTCCTAGGAAGAAGAAACGTGCAATGCAAAGGCCTAGTAGGGGGACGGTGCTTGGCTGTGTCCTCAACAGCAGCAAGTGAGTCCAGGTGTCCAGAGCGCAGAGCGCACGGGGCCTGGCCTTGCGCCTTGATGAAAGGTTACTAGATCTGAGGACGTGCAGGCCCTGAGGCAGGTGTGACCGCAGAGCGTCCATCGGGACTTAAGGAACAGTTTGCTGAGGTGTCTCAAAGAGGCGGGGGCTGAGGTGGGCAGCTGAGGCACCACTGTAATTCTCTGGGTATGACTTAGCCGGTTTTCGGGTAACTCGGGCCTCCCAGTTTGCAGACTGTCTGCAAAGTCCCTGGGCATCTCTGTCTTCCTCTGCAAGCCCAGTCCCACCCCACCCTCGCCAATCGCTGCGGGAGAGACATTCTTTACTTGTGCCGAGACAGATGACTCGGGAAGAAAACAGCTCTCGGTGCTCACCGTGCCGCGATCCTTCCCAGCTCCCGGAGGGCTCCGTGCGGGGGAGGCAGGAGCTGGACAGCGTCGCGGGGTCCCGGGCTGGCGATCGGCGTCCGCGCGCTGCAGGGCGCGCGTCTGCTCCTCCACGCCTGCCGGCGAGTCGCTGGGATCGCGGGAGCAGCGCTTCCCGCCCCTTCGCTCTCGGTTTCGTTTTCTCCACGGACTCCGCCTCCCCCGGGTCGACCCGGGCCTTCTCAGCCCCTGTCGCAAGGCCAGCGCCGGGTTAAAGGTTCCGGGAAAGCGGCGCTTTGAACCCGAGTGCGCGCGGGGCCTCCCCAGGGCGGAGCCTCTGCCAGAGCAAAGTGAACCCAGGTCTCTGCTGACAGCACCTGGGAACAACGACACGGCGGGGCATGGACTTTAGGTGCTCCAATTTGTAACAGAGTGACTCGGTCACTTCCTGTTGGCCGGTGTAGTTAAGTCTAGGCCTGTAACACAAAAATACCCTTTTCTGGAGTGAAATGGAATGTTGCAATTTGCACCATTTCTCGACCAATGATGAGCACTTTTTATATACTTACTAACCATTGGATCCAGCTATTCTTCTTGTGGGTATTTCCCCGGAAGAACTGAAAACATACCACAGTGATGTATGTATACCCATGTTGATAGCTGCGCAATTTGTAATAGCTAAATCTTTTTTTTTTTCTTCTTTGTCATTTTGAGACAGGGCCTCATTATGCAGTTCGGGCTAGTCTTGAACTTACTTTGTAGCCCAGGCTGATCTCCAATTCACAGTGATCCTCCTGACTCAGCCTCCGAAGTGCTGGGATTACAAGTGTGCACCATCGTGCCTGGTTTATGTAATAACTAAATCTTGCAAACAACCCAAATGCCCATCAATCTCAGAATGGATTAAAAAAGAGGTGGTATTTTTGAGTATTATTCAAACAATAAACTAGAGGCTTTTATAGGTAAATGAATGCAATTTGAGACCATACTCATATGTGTAAACATTGTATTGTCTTCTGAATGTAAAAAACTAAAAGAGTAAACAAGATCCAAAATGTACAATAGAGATACTGTGAAAGTGAAAGAGGAAGAAACTGTTCAACAGGAAACAGCAACTGAGATGGGGGAAAGGAGAAAAGAAGGAAGGAAAAACATTATATATCTGTATCTATAGCGATATAGATACTGATATAGATATATATACAAAATAATTACACTACCAGTGTAATACACTGTAGATAAATACACTACAGTGTATTCATCAAAAAGAACAGTTTGTGCTTTCATTGTTTGATCATTTTTTCATGCCTGTATTTTGTAACTGAGCAACTAGTTTGAAGATAACAATATGCAGTGTATGTACCATCGTTAATCTCCTATTATTTGGTTTTGAAATTCTGTATTCTAGCTAAAGACGCAGCTCAGTGCAAAGGCCCTTGCTTCAATCTATAGTACTATCCCCCCACCCCCAAAACAATGCCTGAAAGAAAATAAAATATTCCAAGCTGTTAAAAAAACAGCCTTCTCAACTTTTCACCAAAGACACCTTCTTCTGAGCTTTCGAGAAACAGGTAAGCAAGGTTTCTCTGCCAGCCTTCTCCCAGCTACTCCAATGCACCTTTAAGACGGAGGCAATAGCAGCAGCAGCGATGGGAGTTTACCAAGAGGGACTTCTTACCGAAAGTGCTCTTGCTGCTGAACACCAGCTATGCCATCTGCCAGGGTAAAGCATCATCTAACACTCCCGTGGAGACCCACAGTCACTCGGTGGCCAAGTGGTTTCAGGTGAGCCTTTTCATCATGGAGGGAGCAGGGATTTGTTTTTCCTTTTTGGAGTAACGTAGTTAATCCCCTTACTCTTCAGAGTAAATACTTACACAGCATTCTTTTCCTTCCTGCCAAGTCTCAGGTGGCACATTTTTGTGGGACATTTCATGTGTCTTGTTCACTTGTATTACCATGTCCAGCTAAAATAAAATTTTGAAATTTTGAAACAAAGTCCAAGTCTGGGCTTGCTAACTTGCCCAGTTTGGCCCCATACTCGCTGTCCTCCTGCTTCAACCTTCTGAACAACTGAGACTAAAAGCATATGCCTCGGCCCCACAACTCCTGTTCCAACGTCACTTGTGCAGTGAGGACCCTCCCTGCTACACTGTTTAAGCAGCGAGCACCATGCACATCTCGTTGCCACCCCCAGTTCACTTCATTTTGTTCTTCATGGCACTTACAGCCTCCTATCATATGATAAAATTAACTGATGTTTTGTCTATGTCTCCTTCCTCTAAAGTGCAAGAATGTATAGACAGTGTTTTTTGATGGCTTGTTTTTACTGTTTTATTACTAATATATTTCATTGCCTAGAACAGAGGACAGCAAACTATGACCTGTAGGCCAAATCTGGACTGCTGTCTATTTGCCTATTTTCTTTCTTTCTTTTTCTTTTTTCCAATCTATTTTATTTCAAAGAGAGAAAAAAAACAGGAAAAAAAGCTAAACTAAAATTTCAAAGCACATCAATCAGGGAGCAACAATGGTGTATACATCACACATCTTCACCCCCAGATCACTGACCCAGAGCACAAGACATTTGCATTCAGTTGTTCAAACAATACCAGCACAAATCTTTCTCTTCAGTGGACTCATAAAAATCAGTAGTATAATTATCTTAACTAGTTTATATATATAATATATGCATATATGTGTGTATATATATATATACACATATGTTCTTTTGGCTTCTCATGCTAGTGAGACAATACAATATTTACACACATGTGTGTGTTATTTATTTCACTAATGAGTATGAACTCAAGTTGCATCCATTTACCTATAAAAGTCTCAAGTTTATCCTTCTTTATGACTGAGTAATACTCCATTGTATAAAAATACCACATATTTTTAATTCATTCCTTAGTTGATGGGCATTTAGATTGTTTCCAAGATCTGGCTATTACAAACTGAGCTGCTATAAACATATGTCACTGTGATATGATGCTTTTAATTTTTCTGGGAAGATATTCAGAAGGGGAATAGCTGGGTTGAATAGAACCTCCAATCCTAGTTTTTGAGGAATCTCCACACCAATTTCCACAGTGGCTGCACCAGTCTGCATTCTCACCAATCGTGGAGAAGGGTTCCTTTTCCCCCACAGCCCCTCCAGCATTTGTGGTTGCTTCATTTCTTGATAATAGCCAGTTTTTCTGGGATAAGGTGGAATCTCAGTGTTGTTTTAATTTGCATCTCTCGAATGACCAGTGATGTTGAACATTTTTTCACATATTTATTTGTTGTTTGTATTTCTTCTGAGAAGTTATGCATTCATATCAGGTGCCCATTTTTGGATTGGGCCTTTAAATTTGGGAAGTCTGATTTTTCTCTGTTCTTTATATGTTCTTGATAATAACTCTTTGTTTTAGAAACAGCTTTCAAACATTTTTTTCCCACACTGTAGGTTGTCTCTTCACTCTTTTGGTGATTTCTCTTGCTGTGCAAAAGCTTTTCAATAGGATGAAAGCCCAGTGGTTGATTCTTTGTGATAGTTCCTGTGCAATCGGGGTTTTGTTCATAAAGACCTTGCCTACACCAATGTCTTCAAGAGTTTTACCTACTCTATCTTCCAGCAGATTTACTGTTTCTATTTTAATATTAAGATCTTTGATTCATTCTGATTGTAGCTTAATATGTGGTGAAAGATATGGGTCCAGTTTTAATCTTCAGCGTGTGTAGAGCCAGTTTTTCCATCACTAAAGAGGTTATCATTCTTCCAGTGAATGTGTTTGGCACCTGTGTCAAAGGTAAGGTGAATTAGTGTGGCTGAGTTGTTTCTGCATCTTCTAATCTGTTCCGTTGATCTTTGGGTCTCGTTTTTTGCCAGTACCACACTTTTTATCACAGTGGCTTTAAAGTATAATTTCAAGTCAAGGATTGTATTATACCTTCCAGGCACAGGAGGGATGACATGTAGGATCAATAATTATAATACCTAAAAATAATACAGCACAGGCTATAATCAGGTTAAAGTGAATTGAGGACATTTTGGTAATTATGGATTAAAATACAATTTAATGAGTCAAAATCATTTCTTTTGGTTATTAAACTAGCTTTATATGCCTCATTTATCTGTATGTCAAATTCTTTTTTTTCTACCAGGAAAGTTTTCTGTGATGATGTCTGAGAACATTTTTTTAAAATGACATTTGTGTTATTTCCTGTTTTTTCATTGACTCCAGTTAATCTTAAGTTATTCTTCTTTGTCTTCTCCAACTCATCTAGTGGCCGCTGGATTGATTTCTCATGGTCCCTTGCTATTTTTTAGAAATATTTCTTCTCCTAGTTGCTAACTGCAAGCCTGTCCTCGGTATCTGAGATCCTGTCCTCACACTGGCCACGCAGGTGATGCCAAGATCTACTGACACTTGAAGCAGTAGCCAGATTTTCCTCTCACTTGGCAATAGGGGTTGAGTGCCTGGGTCACTGGGCACTCTGAATCTAATGCTGAGGAATAAATTCTCTATGCTGCCACCATTCTGGAACATGATGCTCTGTGACTTTCTCCTCAAAACAACATCTTTCACTTTTGCAGTTTTGAGGCTGCAAAGTTTCGAGATTTGCTACTTTTTGTGATGCCCGCAGGCCATCTTTTCTACTCTCCTGTGCCTTCTCAGCAATAGAGATTTCCTCATTTCTACCTTTGCTGTCCACAACTTTATTGGAGCTTCCTTTCTGACCAAACTCATAATGTTCTAACTCATCCTTTTGGACACTTTGCTCTTGATTCTCAACATAAATCTGGCTAAAAGGCAGCAACAATTGTCATTTGACTACCTTGAAATTTCTTCCGCCATACTAATTAGTCTGCCACCCTTAATCAGTCCCAGGCAAAGTCTCTGGACATAAGCAAAATAGAGACAAACTTTTTGCCAAATCATAACTTACATTATCTGGAGTCCAGCACCCAATGTAATCCTTTTGCCCAGCAGAAACCTCTCAAACCTGGTCTTCTTATCTCTGGCCAAAATCTCCCATAAAGAGCAGCCTAAAGTGCTCCAGTGCTGCTCTTTCAACATTTCCAAATCTTCCCAAAGGCCCTTGTACCATAGGGTCAGGTACAGGCATAGCAATCATCCCATTCCATCCCATTTTCTCTCATTGCTGAGACAAAATATCCAACACCCAACATGAAGGAGGGAAAGGTTTATTTAGCTCACAGTCTGTGGAGGTTTCAGTTCATAATCAGCAGGCTGCAAGGCAGGGTGATGTGGCACAAGGGCAACACTCCCAGATGGCAGAAGCAACGAGCAAAACAACAAGAACAAAAAAGAGAGGGAAGAACAAGCCTCTTTTCCTCCCTTATATTATATGCAGGCCACCCCTACCCCCCAGGGCGAATGTAGCACTCACAAAATCTCTGTGCCCTCTTTCTTGCACAGGATGAGGATATTTACAAAATAAGGATCCTGGCTCCCTGTTTAGTCTCTTAGTTAAACTTCTAAACTTCTCAGGTTGATACAATGTATCAACCATAAGAGGTCCCTTGTGGTCTGGGTGGTAGCAGATACCAGCTGGACCATCCAGGGTCTCCAAAGTGCTCTGGCAGCAGTAGCCCTTTTAGCTTCTGTGCTGCAAGCTTAGTCCCCTGTGGGCCAAGAGCCTAGACTCACAAAGTGTCCTCAGGGCTCAATAGACCCAACTCATGGGGCCTTAGCCATGTCAGACAGTGGGATACAAGGAGCATAATTTCTTTTCTAAAATGTTGAATTTTTCTAGAAGATTCTTATTTCCTCTGAACTGACAAATAGTGCAGTTACTCGAATTCATTTAGTCCTTCTAAAACTTGTTTTTAGCTGGGCGTGATGGCACATGCCTGTAATCCCAGCACTGGGGAGGCTGAGGCAGGAGGATCATTGCAAGTTCGAGACCAGCCAGGGTTACGAAGTGAGCTCAAGGCCAGTTTGAACACATAGTGAGATACTGTCTCAAAAAGCAAAAAAAAAAAAAAAAAAAAAACCAAACCAAACAAACAAAAACTTGTTTTTAATCTTTGTTATGTCAGACGTAGGCCTGATTTACTGGATGGAAAATTGAGTACCATTACGAGGGTCTGAACATTCTGAGGAAACTATCTAATCCCCTAGGTCAGTGATGGTGAACCTTTCAGAGCTTTCCATGGTACAAATAGCTTGCCGCGGCATGTGTGCAGTAGGTTCAATACGCCTGTGACTTGCTGAGCAAAGTCTCTTGCACAGATAGTTCCCTGTGACCATTTTGTAGGGAGTCGTTGAAGCTGGAAATTGACCACACTTGTGAGAGCCAGCCAGCCAGTCCAAGAACAAAGACTGCTCAGGGCAAGTCACAAAAGAAGTAACTCCAACCAGCAAAACACCCAAGAGCTACATGGGTTGTGGCACCATCTCTGAGTGAAGTCCAGAAACATTTTTTAAAATATATTTTTCTGAGTCTCTTCTCATTCTCCTTGGCAGATCCTAGTGCTAACCAAATGCTCTATCACTGAACTACAACCTCAGCTATCTTTTTTTTTTTGAGACAGGATCTCACTAAGTTTCCCTAACTTAACTTGCAATCTTTCTGCTTCCATCTCCCAACTAGCTGGGATTTCATTTGTGTGCCACCTCACTAAGAATGGTCCAGAAAACATTTTTCTTTGTTGCTTTCCATTGGTCTTTTCTTCTCTTAATGAGATTTACGCTATCCTTGTGAAATTGCTTTCCAGATATACATGTGTCTGAACTTAAAGATTGGAAGGAAGCATTTCCTGTGCAGGTCTCTGAGATTTTGTCTATGTAACCCCGTTTTCTCTAATATTCTGTTCTGAAAATTCCAGCCTCTTCAATATTTGCATTAGTTGGGCTTGCCACATTTGTTTATTTCTCAGGGACCCCTGCTGTCCAGTGTCTGAAAAGCATTTATTTTGTCCAGTTTTCTGGTTGTTATGGTGAGAGGG
>PVJX010050138.1:0-10841 GCA_004027295.1 Dolichotis patagonum | reverse complement strand
GGAGAACAAGGAGCTCCTCCCCTCTCTGGGGGGCGGCTGAGAGTGTGGCCGACTTTCGGCAGCCCGAAGAAGAGAGACCATGGCACATCGGGACCTGCACCCTATGGTTCACTTGGGGTGCCGGGACAACAAGGAACTCTTCCCATCTCTGGGGGGTGACTGTGATCCTGCCTGCGTGTGGGGTGAGAATCAGACATCTCATGTCGTCCTATCCCCCATCCCGTGTCCCTCCTCCCCGTCCCTGCTGCCTAGCAAGTGGGAGCCACTGAACTACACATCTTGTGAAAAGATTGGCTATGTTATTTAGTATGAGCTCTCCATATGCAAAGATAAGGACAACCATTTGGAAGAAAACAAGAGACAATATGACAGATAGTGAAGATCCCTGGTTGTCTAGCTTTGAAATTTATGCTTTCTTATGTTCCGTTCTGTTCTGTGTTGTTGTGTTTAATTTTATTCCCTTTTAAAATAAAAAAGTTTAAAAAAAAAACCTTAAGAAAACAGATATAAAAGGTTCTTATCTCAATCTGCTAAAAAGTTGTTTATTACAAATTGCCAGCATTTCTTTTATTGAATGAGAAAAAAACTGGAAGTCCTTCTTCTAAAAGCAGGAACAAGACATGTCCACTATTACCACTCCTGTTGAATACAGTGCTCAAAATTTTAGCCAGGGTAATCAGGCAAGAGAAAGAAATAAAAGGGATACATACAGTAAAGGAAAAAGTTAAGCTATCTTATTTGCAGGTAACACAATCCTTTACACAGAAGACCTAAAACTTCCATGAAAAAATTCCTAAAAATAATAAATTCAGCAAGGTAGCAAAATGCAAAATCAATGTACAAAAGTCAGCAGTGCTCCTGTATACCAATAACAAACCCACCAAGAAGGAAATTAGGGAAACAATACCATTCAAAATAACTTCAAGAAAAATACAGAGGAATTAACCTAACAAAGGAAGTGAAAGTTCTCTATAATAAAAACTATAAAACTCTAAAAAAAGAGAGAGAGAGAAAGAGAGGTCAAAGAAGACATGAAAAAAATGGGGAAATATCCTCTAATCTTGGATAGGCAAAACCAAAACTGTGGAAATGGCCATAAATTCAAAACTGGCATACCAATATAATGCAATCTCAATCAAAATACAAACAGCATTATCCCCAAACTAAAGAAAACAATTCTACACCTCATATGGAACTGGAAGAGACTCAGAATAGTAAAAGCAATCATGAGCAACAAGAGCAAAGCAGGCAGAATCACAGTCCCAAATTTCAAGCTATATTACAAATCTACAGTGGTTAAAATCAGGTATGTGGGCCAGTGGAACAGAACAGAGGCCACAGAAACAACCCCAGATACTTTCAGTGACCTCATCTTTGATAAAGGGGCCAAAAACATTCTCAAAAACAGCCTCAATAGTGCGAGGAAAACTGGCTATACACATGCAAAAGACTGAATCTAGACCCCTGTTGCTCACTGTGTACTAAATTAAACTAAACTAACTCAGAGACTCAGAGATCTAAACATTAAATACTTATAATCTGCTGGAAAACAGGTAAAATTCTTACAAATCACAGGCATAGGCAACAGAACCCCAACTGTACACGAAACAACATCAAGAATAAATAAATGGGATTATACTTTATTAAAAGGTTTCTACTCAGCAAAGAAAATAGAGTGAAGAGACAACATACAAAATGGGAAAAAAAATTTTGTCAGCTACACATCAAAGGACTAGTATCTAAAATATATAAAGAATTTTTTAAAAGCTCCCCTCCTAATATAAAAGGCCCAATCAAAAACTGAACAACTGAAATGAACAGATACTTTTCAGTTGTATAAATGGCCAATAACTTCGTGACAAAATATTCAACATCTCTAGCCACTGGAGAAATGCAAATTAAAACAACACAGAGATTTCATCTTACTCCAGGAAGAATAGCTATCATCAAGAAATCAAGTAATAACAAGTGCTGGAGAGGCTGCAGCAAAAAAGAAACCTACACATTTGAGGGGAATGTAAAAAGTACAACCACTATAGAAATCAATATGGAGACTCATCAAAAAACTAAAAATAGGGCCAGGGATTTAGCTCAGTGGCACAAGCGCCTGCCTAGCAAGCGAGAGGTCCTGAGCCCTAGTACCAAAAAAAAAAAAGTAAAAAATTAAAAACAGAAACTCCATTCGACCCAGTTACTCCTCTTTTAAGTATGTTCCCCAAAGATTCAGACATCATATTACAGTGATACATACACACCCATGTTACAGCAGCACAGTTCATAATCTTGGAAGAAACCTGTATGTTCATCAACAGATGAATGGAAAGAAAATGGAATACTACTCCTCTATATAGAAAGATAAATCTGAGTCATTTGTAGGAAAATGGATTTCAATAGATCAGGTAAGTTTAAATGTCATGTGGTTTCTCTTATACAAAAAATCCAAAGCATAAATAAAGAGCAAAATAAAAGATATAGATAAAACAGGGAGACAGATCTTTTGAAAACGGAATGGAAACCAAAGAATTAAGATGTATTAAGTACATGTACTTAATACAGCCCCCCATGAAGAATGTAATCATTATACACAGCAAAATGCACTAATAATTTTTTTTTAATTTTCTAAAAAAGAAACTGGTCTAGCAACTAAAGATCTTTTCATGTTGAACAGAAATAATAATGCCTAGTACTATTAGCTTAAAACTTTTCTTGATAAATGGTTAGCATATGCTGACTCAGGTCATACACTTTGTAAAGAACATATGAATCAGCACTGATATAAAGAGGCAACCAGGCACATGTACCAGTGTTTCTGCTTAGAATCTGAATCTAGCTAAAGAAATATAATACCTCTCTGCTTGGCAAAAAGGAAGGAGAGAGAGAGAGAGAGAGAGAGAGAGAGAGAGAGAGAGAGAGAGAAAGGAAAGGAAAGGAAGGGGAAAAGGAAAAGGAAAAGGAAAAGGAAAAGGAAAAGGAAAAGGAAAAGGAAAAAGAAAAAGAAAAAGAAAAAGAAAAAGAAAAAGAAAAAGAAAAAGAAAGGGAAAGGGAAAGGGAAAGGGGAAGGGAAGGGAAGGGAAGGGAAGGGAAGAGAAGAGAAGAGAAGAGAAGAGAAGAGAAGAGAAGAGAAGAGAAGAGAAGAGAAGAGAAGAGGTAAGTTCAAATAAGAAGATGGGCACAAACATAGAATAAAATTTTCTATGTGTGAAGGAAAACATGGGCACATACATATTACTCCTACTTTTGCATCCAAACAAACACTGCAAGACTTCAGAAAGCCATCCACTATATTCTCAATTCTGCATCTAACGTAGAATTATTAGGGTGGCTACTACACTGCCACCTACCCCCTGCCGGAGCATTGGCAATGACTGACAGCTTGACCCCTCACTAAGGCAGTATGTGTCACGGTTCACTAAGTCCTGCCCTAGAATGAGCCCAAAACCTTCCACCCAGTAACTTTTTCCTATCACCTCCACTCTAATTATGGCTTCTAAATCTACCTGTAATAACCCAGAATATCTCCCAGGACAGCCCTGTGAAAACAGTACCATGGAGATGCTGAGTTTTCCTGAAGTCTCAGAGGAGACATTGGATTTGGAATTTTTAGCAAGGCTGGAACTGTTTTGGTGACTCTTTCAGTTGGGCTAAATTGATTTTGCATAAAGACACTAGAGTCTCCAGGATCCAAGAGCAGAATGTTACGGTTTGCATCTAGTTGTCCCCCCAAACTCTCATGAGCTCAGAGGTGGAACTACTGAAGTTACCCAGCGTATAGGGGCATTATAGTTTACTTGTAGTTAGCAGGTAGGGTTGGTGGGAAGAGGCAAGTCACCGTGGATGTGACCCAGAAAGGTATCTCTCCCCTCCCTTCCTGGCTCCTCCTTAGGCTCCCTGCTTCCCAGACCCCCTGCCATGAGCAGTTTTCCTCTGCACCGCCCTCTGCCATGCTGACCTCTGAGCCACTCAAACATGCAACGACTATGTTGGGGCTTGTTTAAATGTCCCCCCAAAGCCTCACGTAGTCGTGGATGCGCCTAAATCTAGCATTTATGATTGGTTTGTTGTCTAGCACTGAGATTGGCAGTGTGAATGCTGCACCTGCCCAGGGCTGGGGAACCCACAGGCAATATAAGGGAGGAAAGGAGGTGTGTCTTCTCCTTTTTGCCCTTTTCACTCTTGTTGCTTGTGGCCACCATGAACTGCTGCTCCTCAGCCACACCACCCTGCCTTGGAGCCAGCGGAGTGTAGACTGAAACCTCCAAAAACCATAAGTTAAATAAACCTTTCCTTCCCTAATTTTGGGCATCAGGTATTTTGTCTCGGAAACAAAAAAAAGTAACCAAGACAGACTGAAACTTATAAAATGTGAGCCAAAATAAACATCCTCCTTTAAATTGTGGGTGTCAGGTATCGCGTCCTAGAAAGGAAGAAAGTAAAACAAAGCTTGTAAGAAAAGCTGATAATGAGCTAGAAGTATACACACCATCTGACTTGCCTTTCTGGATTACACATACAAAACCAGATTGGTGAGTATCTTGATTAGATTCAAACCTCAATTCTTATGCATTGATCTTATTCATTATTAAAAACAATAAAACAAGGTAAGCTTGAAGCATGACTGGTTTTTGGTACACCTATGCTGTTACTAGAAATCTCAGCATATGCTCAGAAATAAAACAAGATTCAAAAGAAATTCAATGCTAAACGATCAAAGATCATTTGATCTTTGATCAAACAAGGTTCAAAGATCATGATTTGCCCATTATTCAAGTTTAATAAAAATGCTTTTTGTATTAAAGAAATGTCCAAAGACCTTTCCCATTACTTGAACAAAATTTAAGGTTTAAATGGTTCCTATTCACAATTTTTCAAAGGAAAGGCCCCATCCAGTTTCTTTTCTTCAAGGCTTAGCACAAAAAGTGGGTAGGAGCAATGACTCTCTTTTACAAATTCTTTTGGCCCTAGAAAATGCTGTAAGGCAGATATTGTCCCCAGAAATGAGGATCCTTCGAGAGTACCTCCAGAGTCCCTGTATAGACAATAATATACTTACCACTGGTTCACCACTAAAATGAAACATCACATTTCAGTATAAATACAGCCTGATCTATATGCACACCATGTATTTTACAAAACCCGTATTCATTTCCATAGAAAATGTTGTTATTAATATATCAAAATAAAACAAGTTTTATAAAGTACCTCCCTGATTCTAAATGACTGCATTGAACATAAAATTTAAATAGGTATTTGTCCTTAAACGAGTAAAAATAAAAACAACATTTGAGAATGATTGGTTTGATGTTTGTAGGTAGGCTCCCATGAAATAATGTAAAAAAGGGAGATTAATAGAAGAGTGAAGACCAAATTAAACAGTTAAAAAAATGAATTTCGAGAAGCAATCTGGTAAAGTTAATAGATTTTCTATTAAATTCCTATTAGAAAAGGAAAATGAGTTAAAAGTAATAAAAAGAATAATCCAAAATATGGAAGCTCTTCTTTCCTTTCAATATGCCCTGAGGAAAGGAGAAGTTTCTACATTATACGATTTAACTGAGGGAAGAGGTAAAGGTCAAACAGATTTCTTGCTTATAGAAAAGATCCCTAGAAAACATGGATACCAGACAAAAGGAGAAAGAAAAGAAAAGAAAACAAAACAAAAGAAAAGAAAACAAAAGAAAAGAAAAGAAAAAAAGAAAAAGGAACTTATAAGAAATAACAAGAAAGCCAGGTGTGGTGGCACATGGTTGTAATCCCAGCACTTGGGACACTGAGGCAGAAGGATTGCTGTGAGCTCAAGACCAGCCTGGGCTACAAAGTGAGTTCAAGGCCAGCCCAAACTGCACAGTCTCACTGTCTGTCAAAAAGACAGACAGACAGACAGACAGACAGACAGACAGAACGAACAAGGAAAGAGTATAGCACAGCCTGGAATAAACGTACTGTTTGTAGTACTTTACCACATATTCTAAAAATACTGAAGGGGTTGCAAACTACAGAAATGATTCAATCCAAACTAAGATCTGTTTTTGTACAATGACAATTAAGAAGTGTTATATTTTCCAAGGGGTGGATGTGACAGAAACCACATGTGGCCTGAAAAGCCTACGATTTTATCATATGACTCTATAGAAAAACATTTGCCACCCCTAGTTTAAGACAGGAAGGTGCGCAAAACTGGGATAATAATAAAATAGAAATGGGGGCTACTGGAACAGAGAATCATAAACTATTTCAGGACCAAGGGAAGGCTCAAAAACAAAGACAAGACACTGTACCAATCTGGTAAGAAGAAACAATAATCACTTGTTTGTTAAATGGCATTGTTGATAGGGGGCTTTGAGCTAAGTCAGGAAATGCCTCAAACAAGTACCCCAAAAAGATAGTGCTCCTCAGTCAGATGTACCACCCGCACCTACTCATTCTAAGAACTACGGGAACAAACCATCACTACTGTTTCCTGTAGCACTGAAGGAAGGAAAACTAAATTACAATCTTCAGTGAAGTCCAACTCAGTGAAATGAGCAGGGAGGAAAATACTGAACTGTAGACAGCAGGAATACTACAGATTACAGGCGTCTGCAGACCAGCAACAGCAGCAGAAGGCAAAATGCCCAAAGCACAGAAGAATGCACTCAAGTGAAGAGAAAATCAGTCCTTAGTAAACACACCAAATTCAAAGCATTTAACAACCATTTACACTTCACCTACAGTGCAAGCACAGTCACATTCACCTCACTTAATCTTAACAACTGCAAATTATCAATAGGAAAACTGGAAATGAAAGAGGCTTTAAAGACCAAAAAAGTATGAATGGCTAAGACAGCGTTTATTCATTCCAGTTGTTAAAGTAAATATCTGAGCATGGAAATGGCAAAATGGTTGTATCATGAATGATCTTTCCATTACACTGAGCTCTCAAAATATTTTTAAGATACATTCTAATTTATTTCACTTATACTACTAGTTTCTCTTTGTTCTTTGAAAAGAAAGGATTTACCATCTGACCCTACACAGAAAAAAAATTTGCCTTTTGTCCTTTGGTTTCCTCTTTGTAAGTCTTTTTTGTACATGACTTGTACTGAGTAGTATGTTGATCATTCTTCTAAAATCATGATGTCGTAACTATTGTTATTCTCTATTTTGTTATGAAATTGTTTTAATAGAAGAGTGCTTTTCACATTTTATTAATACCTACTTGTATTACATTAAAGTAAAATTTTAGAAAACAACAATGCAAAACATTAAAAAATAAAAATAAACTGAGCTCTCTTTTTCCATCTAATTCACCCCGGACACTCCTGCCTCAGGGCTTTCCTTCTTCCCTAGACATCCATGTGGTTTAATCTCTCACCCCCATGTCTCTCTTTAATATCTTTTTCTTAAATGGCCAAAAAGTACATCACTGCTGAAAAAGAACAATGGGAAAAATCCAGTAACAACAAAAAGAAGGAGAAACTGTATTATCAGAAATCACAACAGAAAAGATCAATAAAGCCAAAAGATAGTTCTTTGAAAACATGTAAATCACCAGAGAAGGCTCAACAGAAAAGGAGTGAAAGAAAGAGAAAGGAAAAATAGTATCAAGAATTAAAAAGACCTCCAGGTAATTTAGTTCAATGGCATAAGTGCCTGCCTGGAAAGTGTGAGGTTGTGAGTTCAATCCCTGATACCAAAAAATAAATAAATAAAAAGACCAAAAACATAATGACAACTACGACTGGGAAAGGAGAGGGGTCCTGAGATTAAACTCTCAGCCTCCCAACTATGCTACATTTTTTATTTATCTTTTAATTCTGAGAGGTCTCACTGAGTTGTCCAGGCTGGGCTCAAACCTGTGATTCTTCTGCCCTGACCTCCCAGAGCAGTGGTTACTTTTCTTATTGCTGAAGTAAGGAGGAAAGGTTTACTTCCCTGAGCAGAGGTTTCAGCCCAGTCAGCTGGCTCCAAGGCAGGACGGGTAACAGAGGGGCACCACAGAAGAAAAGCAGTCCTCGGAGTGGCGGGGCAGAGGGCCGCGGGCAGCAGCAGCCTCCTCGCCCTTTATCTCATCCAGGCTGCAGTCTTTTCAGGGGCGTCACCCACACCCGAGGTGGGCCTTCCCTCACCCACACCCAGGGCAACACTGGCCGAGTCAGACCCTTCATCCCAGCATCACACACCTGGATCACCGACCTGAGACTGTTAAAACTCCCCTGATACAGAACAACCCGCTGAGGCACACATGCCACTGGCTCCTCGCACTGCTCCATCCAGTCAGTCCCGAAGAGACCCACCTACGAGGGCGTGGAACCCTGAGGGGACGGCTAGATACAAGCCGTGTCAGCTGAGAATATGCATGCCCAACAGAGGACGGCAGAAGACACAACAAAAGGTTATCAATACTAATTTCATGCTAGCAAGTTTGAAAACTTGGGTGAAATGAGTAACTTTAAAAAATATATTAACTACCAGGTTTGGCCAAAAGAAAATCTAGAGGTTGAAAGGCACTATAGTTACTAAATTAATTGCTTTAAAAAGTCCTTAAAAGATAGCATTGGACTTACAAGACAATGCATGAACACGTTCATTCTAAGAATCCAGTAAGTACAGACAGTTAAGTTTAGTCTCACATTCTCACACAAAGTCCAGGTACTGGAAAGAATACTCTTAACTCATTTTAAAAGGTCATATAATCCTGACGTTAAAAAAGGAACAAATTATAATACTGATAAAGAATCCCCGAGTCCTTCTCAATGGACAGAAAAACATTTTTTCATCTTTATGTTGCGGAAGCAGTGCACTCTGACCCCATTTCTGCTACTCACCCACACATTAGGACCCTGTCAGATGTTCAGCTGAAGAGAGCCTACATTCTCAACTCCATTACCTCTGACTTCTCCCTATAAATTCTTCAGGAACCCAAAGCCAAACTCTGAACCAGAGGTTATTTATGTTTCTTATTCTGCGAATTTTGCCTACTAGCGGTTTCTTTTTCATGTTCTTATTTCTTCTTTCTTTTTTTTATTTCTTATTTCTTATTTCATACCAAAGTTAACTCCTGGTACTGGAAATATAGCAATGTTCTATTGTGTACTCTACATGTTAGGTATGAGGTACTCCTTAAACTGTATGTGCATGTTTTAAATATTTACATACATAAAAATTTTACATAGTGAACTGTGCATATAATGTGCTATCATTACAGAAAAAAGAATACTTGTGCACATTTGCTCACACATGCACATAATCTCTGAAAGATTGAAGAAGAAAGATATCACATTGACTGCCTCATGTAACGACAACTGTCTAGATGGAGACAAGAGGAGGAAAGAGACCTTTTAAAGCTTATGAATTTCTAATACTGTGAATTTCAAAGGTATGAATGCATACATACATAAATAAATAAATGAATAAATAAAACTACTCCTATGATTTTGGTAAATCACAACCCTAAATCTCTTAAAATATGAAACCTTATAATGCTGGCAGAATCAAGTAAGATTCGAAAAGGGCCATTTGAAATATATCAAACATTATGCATATCTGAAAAGTATTATTACTAGTACAAAAAAATCCATTCTTTCCTTTCTTCTCACTCTAAATAGAAAGTGCCATTTCTTCTCAATAGTTTATTTAGCGGTTAGGAAAATTCCTTAAACTGATTCACGTGATGTTATTTAGATTTAACAAACACCTAATGAAGCCTGCAACAAGTTCAATGCTAGAATTTTTCACACGATTAAATCCTCACAAGCAGCTCTAAGTGAATAATAAAACCTGACTGTTGATTGCCATTAATTTAACAAAGACCTATAAAGGGACCCATCCTAAACTACCCAATCTTACAGCAAATTCACCCAAGACAGAAATCAGGAAGACAAAAGTGCCTGTCCTCTGGGATCCCGCAGTCTGCTAGTGGTCCCAAGAGTAAAGCACGGGCCATGCAGAAGCTTTTCAAAACTGCTAAGCGCGGTGGTACTCACAGCTGTAACCTCGGCACTCAGGACTGCCGGAGTTCAAGGCCAGTGGGGGCTACGAAGGGAGCTCAAAGTAAGCCTGGGTGACATAGAGAGACCGTCTCAGAAGAAACAAAACAAAAAAAATTTTAAAAAAGAAGTTTTTCAAAACCAAGGAAGAACACAGGATATGGTCACCTAATTCAAAGGGACTTTTAGGAAAGCAAGAGCTGGTGACTTCGAAGTCAAGCTTCATCTAAGTCTAGAAGGAGTAAAAGCTGAACAAGCAGATGAACAAGAATGGACAACAAAAGTGTATCGAGGACAAAACATGAGAAAGTGTCAAATAAGTGTGCATTGAAAAACACCAAGAGGTTGTGAGGATATGGGGTTTTGCATCTTAAAAACCTCTCGAAAGAAATCTTCACTGGCAACTATCACAAAACTGTAAGAGGTGATTCCTGAATAAAGGAGCCTCTCGTGGCTAATATCCAGATAATACTTTGGGTAAAATAATGCTTAACAGTATTGATTTCCCATTATCAGAAGAAAAAAGAAACTATACAATTATTTTTCCATTGAGATCGAAGGGACCACAGTAAGAATTTACTAAAAAGTATTTTTAAAGGTCTACTATAAATAGCAAATGACAGTAATTACTGTGATCTCTGCAAAGAGCGGAAATAGAAAAAAAGATACAGAAAGTATTTCTTTCTTTTTAAATAAAGTATATGAAGCTTCCAGAAAGGAGGCTGCAGATGTACAGCATTACTCTGCTTTCCCAAAGGAAAAGAGCTCATGTACCTTTGAGGAAGAGATTCATCAGTGCAATTCTGTCCAGGAATCTGTCAAAGTAGAAAACGGTACCACAAATGACACAGGTGTCAGAGGAAGCAGCTTATCAAT
>PVJX010050137.1:0-10799 GCA_004027295.1 Dolichotis patagonum | reverse complement strand
GTAACAATAACTGTAGGAGTAATAAAACCCAAAATGTGTAATTTCTACTGTAAAAAAGAAAGGAAAATTATGCTCTAAAGGATATAACTGCATGTGTGTTTAAGTGTGTAAGATAGATAACCATATTACTGTTTTTGTTGGAATGTTGAGCAGAACTGTTATCAGTCTCACTGTGTGAATGTCTACTTAGTATGCTTTAATTTTGTAAGTTGAGCAACTATTTCCAATGATGACAGTATGTAACTTAACAAGTGGTGATTTATTAGTGTTTTTTTTTGTTTTTGTTTTGTTGTGGTTGTTGGGTATTTTTTCTTTCCCCTTTGGAATTCTGTATTGTTTCTACCCTCTTTCTGTTTTGTTTAGTTGTGTTTTTTTGTTCTTCTCTTTAAATTAAAAAACAAATAAAAAAGATCTTTCCTTTCTTGTTCACTAGCTGCGATCTTATCTTCGAGGTCTGAAATTCTATCTTCACTTTCATTGAGGCGGTTTTTACCGCTTTCAATAGAATTTTTGATTTCCTGTATATATCTTTGAATCTGCTTTATGTATTGTTTGCTTCTCAAAGTGTTCATTCAGCGATTCTATCTTTTTGCTTTGTTCCTCTAATTTTTTAGGTTTGTCTTCACTAGATGTCTTCACTATTTCTTACACTACTTTTATCATTTATTCTTTTACATGGGCAATTATTTCTGATTTGAATTTCTCCATAGCTTCCCCTAGATGCTTCTTTATTTCAGTTGTTATCATTTCAGTCCTTTTAGGTGTATGGCTTCTATGTTCTTCTGGGTACATTGCTGCTAGGCTTTCTTGGGTTGGGCTGGAGATTTGAGATTGCCTTTTGGTCGTTCCTTTTGTCATTTTTCTATATTTCCTTGCTTTGAGTGTTGTTTCAAAGCTTTCTCTGGGTGTGTGGCAAATCACTTCCTGCACCCTCAGCTCCTGGAGCAGTCCCAGCTCCCCTGCATTCTCTTGCCTCCCTTGCATGGTCCCAACACCACTGCAGGCTCTTGGCTCCCTAAATTGAGAAGTGGTAGCTGGGCGTGGTGAACTGCGCGTGGCAGAACTCCTGGGGCACAATTCCTTATCCTAGGAGTGTGGATTTGAAGTCAACCGCTGGGAGTGCTGGTCTTAATCACTCCCCAGCTTCGCCCAAGCAGTCTGAGAGTCCTCTTGAGTGGTCTCCACCTCCTGAAGTGAAAGAAGGCTGCTGGGCATGGTGGACTGTGGCCCTGGAATCTGCTGGGCCCTGTCCAGCATCCCCAGTAGTTCCCAAGAAACTCAAACACCGGGAGTGAAGGTCTCCAACTCTCCCCAGAGCACTGGGAGTCACCCAATGTGGTCCCAACTCCCCTGCAGGCTACTGAGTTCAATTCTTGTTACAAAAGCCAAGTGAACAATTAAAGTACTGTGATTTGGCCATAAAAATGTTGTTGTAAGTCTTGAGATGGTAAAGATTGAGCTGAGATATGGATTGTTGAGAAGTAACAAAGGAATAGAAACAGTAGTCTAAGAGCACCAAATCAAGGCTCTTGTCCCCAATTATTTTGACTGCAAAATGGAAGAAGTGAAAGAATTTGCGTTGAGGTTAAAACTGTAGAGCCTCATGTTCCAGGATGGTAGTGGAACATGAGATTCCAAAATGCTGACAAACACACTAGCTTCCAAAATGGTGGCTGCATAGTGAATTTGTTCCTCACATTCAAATATAGAGTGCTCATGGATAAAGACACCACACCCCTACTACTGTGCTGGCTTTAGGTGCATATACAAAGCAAAAGTTCTGATGTTGGAAAATAAGCCAGTCAGTGTGCCCCTGAGAGGACAAGGTGTGAAGCTTTTAAGGTGAAGGCAAAAGTGAAATGGATTTCTCACAAGTTTGGAATAGCCAGTAGCATGGAGTGTCTGAAGAATCTGGCAAGGGGTGATCTAATCCAGCTTAAGAGAGAAGCCATGAAAAAAATATAAAAAACCAAAAAAGAAAGTACTCTAAAGGATATAACTGCATGAACTTTAAGTATGTAAGATAGATGACCATATTACTCTTTTTTTAGACGGTTGAGCAGAACTGTTAACAGTCTCACTGTTTGAATGTCTACTTTGTATGCTTTAATTTTGTAACTTGGACAACTATTTCTAACATGATGCCATGTTATTTATCAAGCAGTGATTTCTTCATGTTTTTTTCTTTTCTTTTTTTCCTTTGGAATTCTGTATTGTTACCCTATTTTATATTTTGTTTTGTTGGGATTTTTTTCTCTTTAAATAAAAATTTAAAAAAGAAAAAACCAAAAAAACAAAACAAAAAAAAAGATAGAAGCCATGAGAATTATCACCACCCAAAGTCATTTAGTGGTGGAGTCATCCAACCCCTTTGGAACTCACAACTTAGCACCAATAGCTTTGGATGTTCCACGTGCAAGTTCAAGATTTAATGTTTGTCCTAGTGGATTTTGGACTCTCATCGTACCATTCCATCATATACCCCTGTTTGTACCCTTTGCAATGATAATGTTTATTGTATGCCTCTGAAGGCTGGATGGTTTAAATTTATTTTCATTTCTGTTACAAGAGTTTACAACTAAGAGTTTCTTTTCCATTAGTTTTCAGAGGATAATGGGGGCCTGGGTTTTTTAGCAATGCTGAAACTCTTAGTTTTTGGCAACACTTAGAGATGGACTAAGTAACTTTTGCATAAATTATGTGCATGAGGTTTGGGCATCAGCAACAGACTGTGAAGCTTTGAGTCTATGTGTCCCTTCTAATGCTTAGGCAGCTATGGATGTAGGATTCAAGAGTTTGTGAATGGCTCATGGTCCAATACTGCGATTATGGGTGTGTGAGGTAAACCCAATTGAGTATGTACTACATAAAAATTAAGGGACAGAAAGGGTCTTCTTTCCATGATCCTCTCTCTTTTGTCTTCTTCTGTGTGCTGTTTTCCACTGCCATGAACTGCTGTTGGTCTCTATAGTATAACATTCTGCCTTGGAGACAGTTGATGATAGACTGAATCTTCCATCACCTGGGAGCTAAATAATCCTTTCTTTTTTGAATTTTGGATGTGAAACCAGGCTTTCCATGGCTACCTAAGACCAGTTCCTTGGGAGCTTGGAAGGCTCTGCAGCACTGGAAAGATTCCCTTTAGAGCCCAGGATTCGCTTGCAAAACTTTAGAGGATTTGAGGTCCTCCACCTCCTTCTGAATAGGAGGTATGTGGCTTGGCAACTGAACGTTCCACAGTTTTGGGACCTATGATTTACATGGCCCAAGAAGTCATCTAGGAGTATGAATTACAGGACATGACACCTGATCTCCATTCAAAAGGGAAAGAGAGACTTACAGCTAATGCAGGATTTACTGATAGGTGTAGACATGTCCCAACACCACAGCAAACAGAGGCCACGGTCTAGTTCAGTACAGAAGCACTCCAGTTAGGACAAAAATTCAAATCCAACCCATGGGAAGAGTTTCAAGCAGTGTGGCTATGTTTGAATAATAAAGGAGTTCCCCTACAGTTGTGCACAGATATTTGGTCTATCTGCAGTGGGATGACACTTCAGGGGTGCAAGAGTTGTAGAGAGGGCACTATCTCTTGTGTTGTGCCAAAATATGGTGAAACACATAGGAACATGGCCAAAAAGCTGATGCTAGTCTTTTAAGGACCAAGATATAAGCCCCACATGTCACTGGAAAGGGGCTTAACAATTACCTAAATAAGGCACTGCAATGGTGGAATACTAGAACCATGTCTGAGGAAAAATACTGACTTCTGTAGATGTTAGGAAAGGAATCTGTCCAGGGGCAAGGACCATAAACTTAGCCCTCCAGGTTGAAACCATCACTCAACATATGGTTCAGTTCTTGCATACTAAGCACCAGGCTTTATTGTTCCTCATGGATGTGTTTTCATAAAACCATATATTTCTTCATTTGTTACTGAAAATATGAGGAGGCAATTGTGCCCACTTAGAAATAAAATGTTACACATATATGACACAGACTTTAGAGGAGGTGGGATTGGGGACTCACTAATTTGCTTTAAGGCTGTAGGAGATCTAAGGCCTTCTGAGGATTTGACCTCAGATGTCTAGCACAGGTTAACAGTGGAATACAGTCATGTTGCAATGATAGTACAAAACAAGACATGTGCACTTGTTACCATAGCATGCAAGAATGTTCGTATAAGGTAATAAGCTGTATAAGAATCGTACAATAAAGACACAGTGTTTTTCTATGGCTCTCTGCTCTGTTCCATGCGGCATGCTATTGTTTCTGATGTATTGCACATGTGAATTCTTTATCCTTGTGACCTTACCCTTGAAAATATCTCATGGTCTCCTGGAGTGCACTGACACAGAGAATGATTTTTTTTTCATTTTTGAAGAAAATGTTTAGTTGATTACATTTTCAGCTCAGAAAGAGAAGTATGCTAGTGTCTTACACACAATATATAAATATGTATGAATGCAAAACTGCTACCCATGTATTTTAATCTCATTTTCTTTTGCATGTTTAGTGTCCTTATTTCTGAGTTGCATAAACAGGTAAGTCAATATTTCTAAAGCACATCATAACGACATCTTACAGGCTCTATCACAGAGACAATGACCAGTGTATTAAACACTAACAGTGTTCTCAGCATATGCCATGAAACCTGCTACATTTATGTGGATGTGGTAAGAAATCTGTCAAATTTGTTTACTTTTTGCAGACTTCACATCTTTTCTCATAATTCCAATAGCACCAATCAACATCATCTTCAACTTTCATATAAGTACAATGCCAAAATTCCTACTTTCTGCCTTACCTTAGCTCTTTTTAGATTTGGAACAGTCATTCAATTAGGAGCAATTAGATATCTCTTCGTTCTGTAGATTTTGATATTTCAATAATACAATGATATTTTCTTGTGAAAAATGACAATAAAAATAGAAATCCTGTGTAACATGAAAAGTTTCCTCTGTGCAGCTCATTTTACAATAATGAGCAACTGTATTTAAACTTGAATTTAAAGTTGGAAGGGAATTTACACTACCCAGAAAATTTAATAATTGTCAGTCTTGCGGGAAAATTTTGAAGTTTTTCATGTAATTCTTTTTGTTCACTAATAGCTGGTAAGCTATTCTTCCAGAATGTCTGATGGAACATGGGAAATTGCTTTTACTTCTAAAACAGACCTTCAGCCATGTTTCATTTGAATGGGCCAAAAATAGTTCAGGCTGTTGTGTAGAAATTCAACAGAATTTCCATGCATATGCACATGCTTAGTAATAAATTGTTTTTTATTGAGAACACACAATAACAGCACCAAAAAGAGGCTGGATTGCAGGTGCAAAAGGAAGAAGGAAGAGGAATTGAACCCTCGTTGTTTCCAGCATACAATGCTTAGGAATTCAGATTCAGGTGTCTTCCATAAGGGTCAGACTCCTCTCATTCACATGTCTGCTGTAGTTGTCAGATACATTTGACCACAGTTGCCTCCAATTGTGGTTAGCCCTCTCTCACTCCAGTGATTTCCCATCCCATGCCTTACTATTGTCAATAAGCTGTCACCTCAGAGATCACTACTTCCTAACTATAAACGTACTCCATCAGGTAATGTTTTTAGTTGAACTAAAGAAAGAGAATGGGTCCCTCAATTTGCCTGTTTCTAAATATGCTGCTAACACTTCCAGCGTGGGGACCTCCTGCATAGTTCATTTGTTTAAATGATGATTCTATTCATGTAGATGCTGAAAAATGTAACAGAATGCCTTCATTTGGAGTTTGAGGGTTTGTTGCATGCAACTTTGGATGACACAGATAAGTTGGTGTTTTATGGAAATGTCCAGGGGACTTTGATCAGATCATTAAAGACCAGCCTAGTGTAGTTGGTAACTTCCTTTGTTTAACGGTCTATGCATTATGAGAAATGCTTGTTCATGTTGTCATATTGTTACTTATGCATGAGCAAACATACAGGTGTTGTTTTCAAAATAATCTTCTGCTATTAATGTTTTACAGGTGTTAATCCTCTTATGACTGGGCCACTAAACAGACAGAAGGTTTTTTTTTTCCTGGAGATGGGACTTTCCCTCAGCCATAAAGATTCCAAAACTATGACACTAGGCTGAGGAAATGACCCAACATACACCAGCCCACTTGCTAGTCCAAAATGCCTGACTTCATACTATTGCAAGATAGTGATTTAGTCCCCATGTCTGAATGTGCCCCCTTCAGTCACCTAACCCTACTGTCCTTTCCTGCTGTCCCTCTATAATTGAACAAACACATTTGTTTGTTTGATAAATTTGTCCGTTCAGTATAAAATCCATCTCAACACTCCACCTGACACTAACTCACTGTGAGAGATCTGTACTCTGAGAGGCTGGGACATCTTGTTCTTCTTCTGCACCATCTTAGCCTTTAATCCACTCTGCACCATTTCTTTCACCTGGTGAAATTTTCACTTTGTAAATATTTTTTGCTTATTTGATTTAGTGAAAGTAATGTGTAATTTTTTAACTTCTAGATTCTTTTTTTAAAAAATAGCAATTATTTATGTTTTCAAAAAAAGAAAAATATTAACACTTGGGTGTTTTCTCCTGTAGGAAGATGAGTTAATCAGAAGAAACTGGGATGAATCCTACACAAGCAGCAAGTCAGAAATGAAGAGCTGAGAAATACGTGTTACATTATTTTTCATTCAGAATATAATATTTCCATTTTTGCTCTTTTTATATTGTTTGCTTTGTTTTCTGTAAAGGGGAGGAGAGAATGGATGTGAAATAAAACAAATGGAGGAGGGCTGAGGATTTAGCTCAGTGGTATAAGCACCTGACTTGCAAACAGATGGTCATGAGTTCGATCCCCAGTACAAAAAATCAAAAACATACAGAGGGAAAGCTCCATAAAACTTTTCCCCCATAATATCTGAAATTGATAGCTATATAAACTCTAAGTGAATTATTTTTTCATTTTCAAAAATTTCAACATGCTTCAGCTGCTGTACAGAAATATTCAAAGTGAGGATGCAAGCATAAGAACTCATGTAAATAAAAGATCAGCAGCAGCCAGTAATTTAGTTCAGCTGCAAAAATGGTTGCCTTGAAGTGCAAGACTGTGTTTGACCCTCAGTACTCAAAAAGCAAACAAGCAAACAAACAAAAAACAGAAGAGAAAGATTTAAAATCTCCTGCATTTTTATTGTACAATGCTTATACAGGTGGTTTACTCATATTTACATTCTCATAGGGTGCCATAACCAATAAATGAGGGTTCACCTGTGCTAAGTCAGGATTAAATAACTGTATCCCACTGTGCACATAGTCTGGACAAGAGCGGTTATATCCTTGGGTGCTCTTAGATTACACTTAGCTTTGAAAGAGTCTCAATGGTCCAAAGATACACCAATAGTGATTTTTGCAAAAGTGAATTCTTTGCAATGCAATCTCCTCCTGCTTCTTTTTTCCTCCACTCCTAAATTTCAGGAGAGGATACTATGGTGTGTCCTGTTTTTGTAAACTCTAAGTGCAAAAAGTGAAAGAGCTTTTTTTCAGACTTATAAAGTGATGAAGCATTTTTGCAAATACCCAGGTTTAATTACACTTGTAAGGACAGAAATTTGATTCCCTCAACATGAAGTCCTCTGGAATACACATATTGATTCTGCATGTTCCCCCTTTGTTTTTCATGTTTTAAAATCTGAGCATTTTTCTCCATTTCTTGCTCCAGGAGCTTCATGATTACTTTGCTGCATCTGACAGACAGGACCTACCTTACATTACCACTGTAATGTTGTACAGACTAGTGCCTAGAATGCAGGTCAGTTCCAGTCAGTCTTGGCAAGTGGGCAAAGGGATGCGTCACTGGGTTTTCCAAAGGTCCAAATGACCAAGTTCTGGGGCCTTTTTCTCTCCCATCCCATAAATTGCTTAGTGTCATTATATATCTTTGGTGTTTATTCCAGGGTGGGCTCAGAGTCATATGTCCACCTCCAAAGCTTTTCAAGCTTTTGACTATCAGATGTAGAAAAAGGGAGAAGCCTCAAAAAACTGTGCAAACGAAGATGAAATTTTATTTACAAAGAAAGGAGACATAAGAACCACTTTAAGCAGTGAGGGTCCGAGAGGTAGGTGATTCTAAGGAAAGCAAGTATCCTGTATTTATGATCCCTTCCCTGAGTGTAACTCCACTACATGTGTTTGTATGTTTCACTGTTAAGTGTTTTGGTTTTAATTTAGAATCAACATTGAAACAATCATGGTGCACAGAGGGCAGAATAGAGTGTTTCCTCATAGCAGAGTGAAAGTTCAACAGATTTCTCTGTGTAGCCAGAATTCAGTGGCAGCAAATGTAGCCACAGCTTTGGGAAGACTCGTGGGTCCTTAGGACAGGTGGTATCTTAATACTGTCTCAGGCAATTGCATTGGGGTGTAGGCAATCACACTGCATGATAGTCAGAGATTGGTTGACTTCAGCGACCAAATGTGGATGTGACTCCACCATGGCCTTCCACTCAGAGGTCTCACGGATGTTTGGAATGTGATATCTGATGAAATGCATAGCATAACTTTTCAACAGATATGCACTGTAGTGGTCTGCAAAGATAAGGACTTCCACCGCATTTTCCATGGGGAAGTTGCTCCAGAGGGCGGCCTCACACATGAGCTTCAGGTGCTCCAGGAAATACCTGTCTGCAGCTGCCAGCAGCTCAGGTGCCATTCCACTGAGGTTTGGCGGCTTTCCTGTGTAGATGAATAACATCATTTCCTTAAAAACTTCTGGCTCCATATCCTTGATTTCTACTCACTTAGTTTTGCTCTCTTGCATTTCATGTTGAAACATTGCACTGAAAACTGGAGAACGAGCTGCTAAGATGGCTTTATGCACATAGAATTCTTGTCCAGCCACACACACACAACAGTCTGTGAACCAGGAACTCTTCCACAGTCTTCCCAGATCCTCTGTCAAACAGCACTCTGGATCCTTCACCATATTCATGATATTTTGGCAGGAGATAGTCCTAGAATACTGTGCCACTTTAACCTCACAGAAGAAAGTAAGCCTGTCATTCGGGAGAAGTCCATTGGTTCCATCAAAAGTAAATTGCCTAAGAATGAAATTTTTGAATCCCCAGTACTTGCCTCGCACAAATTGATATGCTTGGTGAAAGGCCATCTCATTGTTTTTTTCTCCTTTGGCATTCAGAATGTAAAATTTGAATTTTGCCCATACTTCTCTCGTTGGACAGCTGATCAGTTTGAGATATAGGGAAAGGTAATCTTTGCTTTCTTCATCGACTCCTTTTGGGTAAACTCGTTAGCACCATTTCCGTTTATCATTTTCTTCCAAAGAAAAGGTTGAACTTTTAATGCACTCACCCATTTGATTTGTGCACATGCTAAAGTTATTGATGGTCCACTGATAAGTGAAGTTGACTATTTTGATGTCTCTGGTATGTCTGCTGTCCACTACTGGCCCACTTGACGTTTCTCCTGGAGATGGATTCTGGACAACCCTTTGAATCAATTGTGTGAAAGTGAAACAAAGTTTTCCAAGTCACAGGACAAAGATTTCTTTCTTTGCCAGATGGTAGAATTTTCACACTTGTCAGCAGCTCCAAGACAAGTAGGGCAGTTGTGGTAGTCACAGAGTGGAGAGCCTACTGTGCAAATTAAAAAAATATATATATTTATAAATTGATTTGCCAATATTTGCTAGATATTGTTGTAGCTTGGCATAACTGATGCAATCTTGTGCCCTTTATTTGATTAGTGTGCTCTATTTGTCTCACAATTGTGAAAAATTACTTGGAGTACAATCCCATGAGTAAAGCAAAATGTACTGCACCAGTCATAGAATAATCAACCTGCTCAACAAACAAGTAGGATGTAGGTGTCAACCAAAAATTAATGTAAGGTTCTGGCTACATTGATTCCAACAGGATATTGTTTTTTTTGTGTGTGATTTTCTTTTAAGAGTTCCGTTCTTTTACAGTTTAGCAGCCCTCTGTGGAACTCTGAAACAGAGTCCATATGTGAGTTGTTGCTGAGCTCAGCTAATAGAATTCCACATTCATGAATTAGGCTGCTTGGATTCCTAGATTGTACACAAACCCACATCATTTGGCAGTCACTCACGATCCCAATTTAAGGATTTATAGGATCCAAGCCTCTCTTTAAAGTAATTATGCCTCATGGCAACTTCAAAGTGATGTTCTCACCACCAAGGAATCTGTGTCAAAGACAACCCAAAATCTTGGATGGTAAATTCAGAAAAGTACATCCAAATGCTTGCCGGTAAGCTTGTTGGGATGCCTCTCGGGAGTCTTTAGAGATGCTGGATGCAACATTGAAGACTCTGGGATTCGATCCCAGACCAAGATTTTGGCCTGGGACCTTTTGGACACAGGGACAAATTAGTTACTGGTGTCAGTTTACAAAGTGATTTAGTCTCTGTCTTTGTTTCATTAATATTGTTTGCCACTGGTTTAGTGTTTTTTTATGTGTGTCAGTGGGTCAGGCTCCTACTGCTTCTCTGTCCCCTGCAATGTGTACTAACCATTTTCTGGAATTTGGTCAGAAAGCATGTTCCTATGGTAAACCTGTTTACCCAGGGGAGCGCCAATGTTTTTGTGAATTTGAATGGTCTGCTTTCCAGTCCCTTGGCCTCCAGAAGACACTTTTAACCTCTCTTTGTGAAACAGTTGCATGAGGTTAACTTCAAAACACCTGGACACACTCATCAACTTCTTTATATACAAAAATATATCCAGTTGGTTCTGGAACACCCAAGTGGCTCCCCTCCTCCAGTCAGAA
>PVJX010050136.1:0-10804 GCA_004027295.1 Dolichotis patagonum | reverse complement strand
TGGAAAAATTGGCTGTCCATATGCAGAAGACTAAAACTAGACCCATGTCTATCACCATACACTAAACTAAAATCTAAATGGATCAAAGATCTAAATATTAAAACAGAAACACTAAAACTATTGGAAGACAAAGTAGATAAAAACCTCAAAGATATAGGGGTAGGAAGAGAATTCATGAACAAGAACCAAAGTACACGGGAAGTACTTCCCAGAATCAATAACTGGGACCACATCTTATTAAAGAGTTTCTGCATGTCAAAAGAAGTTTCCAGCAGAGTGAAAAGAAAACCCACAAATTGGGAAAAAATCTTCATGGACAGTTTCTCAGACAAAGGACTTCTGTCTAGAACTTATAAAGAATTAAAAAAAATCAGACCCTCAAAATTCAAAGACCCAATCCAAAAATGGGCATCTGAAATGAATACACAGTTCTCAGATGAAGAAATATGAATGGCAAATAAATATATGAAGAAATGTTCATCATCATTAGTCATGAGAGAAATGCAAATTAAAACCACACTGAGATTCCATCTCACTCCAGAAAGAATGGCCAGGATAGAAAACACTACCAACAACAAGTTCTGGAGTGGCTGTGGGGAAAAAGGAACTCTTCTACACTGTTGGTGGGAGTGTAGACTGGTGCAACCACTGTGGAGGTCAGTCTGGAGATTCCTCAAAAAGTTGGGTCTGGAAGTCCCATTTGACCCAGCTATTCCACTTCTGGGCATGTTCCCAGAAGAACTGAAAACATCATACCACAGTGATATATGTGCACCCATGTTTATAGCAGCACAATTTGTAATAGCCAGATCCTGGAAACAACCTAAGTGCCCATCAACTGAGGAATGGATAAAAAAAGTTGTGGCATTTTTATACAATGGAGTACTACTCAGCTATAAAGAATGATAACATTGAGATATTTATAAATAAATGGACACGACTTGAGACCATTCTCTTAAGTGAAATAAACCAAACTCACAAATGTAAATACCATATAGTCTCCCTAATATGAGAGTTCATAAGAGTATATAAGATTTTATGGTAAGCATGTGTCCCCATCTCATAGCTTTGAAGCCTTTCAATGTTTTCAATCATCAGTTGGAATGGTTTTATTCTGTTTTGTTTGACTATATCATGTGTGATGATATCAACAGCTGTTTTGAAGAAAACAAAACATTATGACAGCTATTGCTGATTTAATATCATCCTTCTTAGAAGTCCTACCATGCTTCTACTCCTCTACTACCATTGGTTCTATCTATCACATTGTGTCTTATTGGGATTTGAATATGTGTGATAGTTTAAACAAAATTTTTCTATCGAAAATGAGATATTATAGTATCCATTGATCATTTTCTGTTATTTGTTTCAGAAAGCCCTGTATTTCTTTCACTCTTTGCATGGCTTTATACTATTTTGTTATGTTTGATATTATTGTATTTGAAACTATGCTCAACTATAGCAGAGTAAGAGATATTGTGATAGCTACTGTTGATGTCCTGTTGTCTTAATGTAAAGTACTGTGTTGCCTATGTTGTCCTGTTCTGATCTGCTCTGTACTGCCCTCTTTTGTTTTATTCTCTTTAAAATAAAATTTTAAAAAAAGAAGGCTATAAAACCCAAAAAATTGATCTTTTATTTATAGTTTTTTCACAAGGGCAGAAAGTTGGCAGAAACCCCTCATTTTTAGGCCTTTTTCACTTTGAGAACGTGTCCTTCTCTCATTCTGTCTTGTATGATGGCCCAAATACTTCTGGCTCACTCTGTACCATCAGGAACTCTCTCTCCCTCCCCACCAGACCCTTAGATGTTGCATCTCCTGTCTTTACGGCTCTTCCCACAGCATATCTCTAACATCAAACCCCATAGCTTTCTCAACTAGAGGTTTTTGTGTCCCCTGCATCATCCTCTCCCCTTTCCTTACCCCTAGTAGACTCTAATCGTTCCCTTAGCTTCTCTCCCAGTCTCAGCTTTCTCAATCCCCTCCACCTGAGCCATCTATTCTGTCAGACAGCTCTTCTTTGTGCCCTACTCCTGTGTCACATTTTCCCTGCCAGCTCACCATACTCAATCTCGTGCGTTTCAGCCACCTAGCAGGCCATATGGTCCTCAGAAGTCATCTTGCTGAAGCTCACATGGAGGAAAAATGCCATCTTGTGGCACTCCACCATGTGACAGGGTGCCAGCATCTTTTAACAGGTCACAGGGTAAATGGCCACTATCTTGCAGTTCCTCATCATAGGATCAGCAGCAGCCATCTTGTTGTAGGTCACATGATCGTCAGTCACCATCTTGTGTTCCCTCACCATGTAACCGGCAGCAGCCATCTTGTGGGTTTCATGGTAAGCAATCACTATCTTGTGCTTCCTTGTTACATGGTGATGAGCAGCCATTTTTTGGTTGATCACCCAGTAATTGCCCACAGACATCTGCTGGGTGGTTGGCTGCTTGGTGGCCATCTACGCCTCCCACTCCACAGCCTTCTCAGCTTCAATCCTTACTCCTCCTTAAGGAACAGGCTGGTCACAAGGGACTAGTTCATATTCATGTTCCTTTTTCCCTTTGCTGACCTATCTCAGAGTAACCATAAATTAGGTTCCTTTTCTGCTATTCTTATTTCAAGAGATCTCTAGTAATTAACCTACAAAAAGATTCAGAACAGTCTATTTATTGTAGTTCAAATTGGCCAAATATATTTGAGTGCACTCTGAGTTTGTAAGATGTTTGTCAGTCTGTATATCTGTTGTCTGTTTGTCCAGTCTGTTTATACTGTACAGATTGTCTTCCATGTTTGTCCATTTGTCTGCTTTTTAAATAGCTTTTGCTTTTTATTTGAGCTCAACAATCTTTTCTTTTTACTTTTCTTTTTCATTTTCAGATCGTTTAATCAAGGTTTATTTGGGTTATAGATTTTAAAAATATGTTTCCACCTAGGTTGCCAGCTTATCAAAATGATGCTAAAACTGGTTAAATAAAATCCCTTGTGGTAAGGAGGGATTAGACAAGACTTCAATTGATAAATAAGAAAGTGGCAACCTGGTAACTTTAACCAGCTCTTATTCATTAATCAGAGGCCCCAGTAATCTCCATAGTCTTAGGAGAGACACCCCAACTAAAATTCATATAATTAAGACAATTCATTGTTCTGATCTTATGATATATTCACGCTTTCAAATATAAAATTGGGATTGTTTATGATGATCAATATTTTCTTTCAGATCCAGATATCTGCCTTTTTCTTGTGCTCCACACAGGAGATCCAAGTCAAACCAACATGAAGTCACCAGTCAAATGATAATTTTTAAACAAAAATTTATGTAATGTATATGTTATACTTGAGATGCTTGAATATCGAACAATCCAAACAATGTCACAAATTCCTTCAGTGCTCAAATGTGAAAACACCCATGGTTAATAGAAAATAGCAGTTCCATTTAATGTTCTATGTTAAGTTTACTGACTTTACTACACTGTACTGTTATCAATCTTTTCTTCTGGATGTTTAACAACTAAAAGTAAGAGATAATTATAAATTCCTTTTAGATTCCTTTTACTAAGATCCACCAGATCTTTTCCAGAAAAAGGTTATATGACACATATTGAGGCCATAATTAACCATACTCAACTGGCTTTATATGACACCACAGCTGATCTCTCTCCTAAATAAAAAAGGTAAAATTAATAAAACAGGCCATCCTCCAAAATCAGATGGCATTCTAACAGCACAAGAGGTACTTATACAATTGTAAAACCTAAATGTGTGTATGACAAATGAATGACATGTAAGCTTCTAAAATTACCTAGACCTTATCCTGATCCTCCTTATGGGAAGCCATTACTAAAATTATACTCATAAATATCCTGTTGATTCTATTATTTGGCTCCTATATACTTAATTGATTCTTTGCCTTTGTCTCCTCTAGACTTAAAGCTGTACACCTACCCAAGAGGAAAATGCCTGCTATCTACTGAGGGCCACTAGTTAAAAGCTATGCAGAGTATCCCTGACTGCTACTCAACAACTTCAACCCCCTTCAGCCTGAAGAAGCCAGATTGGTCATCACCCATGATTCCTCATGGCAGTTTGGGTTACTTCTTCAGAGAAAATATGCTACAGGCAGCTAAGTCAGTTAAAAATATTATAAGTAGTCAGACAGTGCTAGGAACTCAAAAGAGCCAGTACAGAGGACCAGATGTGTTATGATCATGGAGGAGACAGATACCTTCTGCTGTGGGCCAGATCCAAGACAAAAGGGTAAACTTGGCCCGCAAATCCCACAGGGAGACCTTTTTAACAACAGAGATAAAAATAAAAAAAAAAGAAAGAAAGAAAGAAATAACAATCTGATCTTTTAGCAGTGACACTTAGAGCTCTAAGACAGGTAAACCAAGACAAGGCAGAGGCTGAGCCCCTCTCAGACCATGCTTCAAGTGCAACAAAAAGGATGCTGGGCAAAAGAATGCCCCCTCTGCAATTTTAAGGGCCACTGGAAGAGCAACTGTCCTAGCCACCAGAGAGTGGATAAGCCATCCTCTAACTCCTTGCCCTCACAGGAAATATCTTCAGCACTAGATTCATCGCTGGCTAATCCACTTGGACTTGCTGCTAAAGATTGATGGGGTTTGGGGCCCACAGCCCCTGTTAAGGTATCCTTCTCAGAGCCCTAAGTATCACTGGAGGTCTCAGGTAAAAAAAAAAAACTCTATACTTGTAGACATAGAGGCCACATATAATGTTCTTCCTGAGTTTTCAGGCCATTACACTAAATCTTCAGTCTCTATAGTGGGTGTTGAGAGCCAACCTACACAATCTCTTCAAACAAGCCCCAGTCCATGCAGGTTCCAAACTTTCTTCTTTACCCAAAACTTTCTAATAATTCCAACATGTCCCACACTCCTTTTAGGTAGAGATCTTCTTCAAAAGCTTAACTTCTTTACCTTCTCCCTCCCCACAGGTCTCGTCCTCCAAACACCCTCACAATGTACTGCAAAGCCATCCCCTCCTCTCCCTTCTTCCCTTGTTGATCCCATAGTTTGAGACACCTCCAACCCCTCCAGTGCTACCCATGCAATGCCTGTTTTAATTCATCTCAAGGATCCTTCAATTTTTCTGTGTTCCTCAATATCCTATAGGTCCCAAACATTTACAGGGACTTAAACCTATAATCAAGCACCTTTTAGACAATGGTTTTCTTAAACCTACCCATTCACTCTACAATATTCCCATTCTCCCAATACTCAAGCCTAATGGGTCTTATTGTCTAATACAAGACCTTAGAGTAATCAATGACATTATTATCCCAGTTCACCCAGTGGTGCCAAGCCCTTATACCATGTTCTCTCATATCCCTCCCTCCACCACTCACTTTACAATCCTAAATCTGAAAGATGCCTTTTTTTTTAAACCATCCTCCCTACACCCTGATTGTCAAGATTCCTTTGCACTCCTGTAGATTGACCCAGACACTCTCAGGTCTCAACAACTTACTCACACCTGTCATATCTGTGTTAGAACCTCCCATCAGGAACTCAAACCATGCCCTTCCTTTCCTATTCACCAATTTCACAGACACACCCCTGGTCAGGACTGGCAGATAGATTTTTTACACATGCTCCACCACAAAACTTTCAAATATCTTCTTACCTTTGTTTGTACTTTTTCAGGATAGATAAAAACCTTTCCCACAACCAGGGAGACTGCTGATACAGTTACTAAAGTCTCATTACAAAAAAAAATCATTCCAAGGTTTTGTCTACCTCAGAGTATCCAGTCAAATAATGGTACAGCCTTTATTTCTCAGATCTCTCAATAGGACTACAACCAAAATGGAGTGGCCCCTACTTGGCCTTACTTGAAACTCCAACAGTGGTCAAGGTCACTGGACCGTCATCTTGGTTCCACATCACTCAAGCTAAGTGGTGCCCTCCTAACCCTAACTCCCCTGACTCTAAACATCCTGAGTGGTCATTTCATCTCCTATCTCCTGTATCCATCTCACCAAGGCCCCACAGCCACAATTTTCAGGCAAGGTCATGTTTTGTTATCCTATATGGTTCTTAATCCCTTATATGAGACCTCTCGGGGTCTAGGATCTCCTCTCACCTATAGTGACGCAGCCACAGCCCTCCCCATCCCTAGTCTATAATTTCCCCAACATGATTCAACTGTCAGGTCTTACATTTGTCATGCTTCCCATTCTCCCCAGCTCAACCCCTGGACCAAACACAAGTCCTACCTACACTTTCACTCTTACCCTTTAAAATAAAAAAATAATTGCCTCCTGTAATGTCATCCCTCCCAACTCCATATTCATTTTTCAGATTTTTCCTCACCAAGGTCCTGATGAAACATATTTGGATCAAGGGCACCTTTCCTTCTACCTCTCCTGGGTCCTTTAAATATGATAGTGGCCTGCCTCCTCATAGCAACTTGCTTTTTTATTTCTCCAATATAGGATGTGAGCATTCACCAGTGATTGTCCTGGTTAAAACACCTGGTAACAGCTTCTACATGGGCATCAACCATCATCCCATCAACCCACCTAAACCCCAACATAATGCCCCATTCAGCAAAAAAATATAAAATAAAATAAAATAAAATAAAATAAAATAAAATAAAATAAAATAAGAGTCTTCACCCTTGTCCTAACAATAAAAAGACAAAAATGAAAGAATTTTGCCCTAAAATAAATTGCAAGACATTATGGTGGTAGTTCAACATGGTGGAAGGCCAAATCAGGGATGCTTACCCTGACAGCCACTTCCTCCTTCTTCCTTGATTACAACTTCCTCCTCCCTTTCCCCATGCATTTGAAGAAAATTCCAATCAGCTCCTCACTCATCATCAATGCCCACCCCAAGCACCACATCCAATCAAAGGTCACATATACCCCACATCCCCATATCTGAGCAAAACAAAGCACTAAACCCTTGCTGGTTGTGGGCTCCTCTCCATGTCCTTTAAATAAAAAGGGCACTTTTATGTTTTCTTATATTCTCTCCTTTATTGTGCCAGAAAACTTTAACAGTGGGGACCCACAAAAAAGCAAGGGTAGCTTGCCCATCAGTTGCATAATGAATAGGAAAGATATGGTATTTTTATACAGTGGAAAGTTTCTCAGTTACAAAGAAGGATAAGCTCGAGGCCCTTGTAACTAAATGAATGCAACTTGAGATCATGCTCATGAGTGAAATGGTTTGGTTGCATATGAGTGTTTGGCTTCATGTTGTCACCCTAGCATAAAAAACTGAAGAAGTTGGAGGGATCCAAAATATGCAAAAGATATTATGAAGGTACAAAATGTCTAAAAAGAGAAGGTGGTAGCCTTTGTAAATTTCCTATTACCTTGTTTTGAAGTCCTGTATCATTTTTTCATTGTTTTGTTTTGATTGGTTTTATTCTGGTTTTTTTTTGTTAGATTCTATGATGTCAGATGGTATGGGCAGCTATTTTGAAGATAACAAGATATATTATGTTATCTATTGTTGATTTACTACCATCTTGTTTTGAAGTCCTGTATCACTTTCATTGTTTTGTTTTGATTGGTTTATTCTTGGTTTGATTGGTTTGATTTTATTATGTCATGATATGGACATCTATTCTGAAGACAACATGAGACATTATGGTAGCCATTGTTGATTTTTCTATTATCTTGTTTTGAAGTCCTGTATTGTTTTCATTGTTTTGTTCTGATTGACTTTATTGTTTCATTTTGTTTGGTTTTATTCTCTTTAAAATAAAATAATTCCCATCTATCACTTCCAGTGCAACCCATGGTGAAAATAAAGAGATGAATATAGACTTGTAGTTGTGGGGAGGCAAGGGGAGCCTAAGTCCAGTTAGAACAATGAGTAACTGGAACAAAGGTCTTGACCCAGGGCCAACCTGGGTTTTAATAATTTGTGCAGAGGATAGTGGCTGTGGAATGAATGACTGTGAGATGGCGGGTAATGCATAATACATACTGTGACCTGGGCTAGGTAGGAGGCAAGATAACACCTCTGCAATATGCATTGAGAGAGAGATGCAAAAAGAGTAATCTGCATAACACAGTTTGGGGAAATATCTTGTGTTGTGCTTTAGTTTTATGTATAATCTTCATGCCCTGAGATGTTATAGCCTCTTTCTCCAGGCTCAGTCCCAGTGACAGCACACATTGCTTGACATCAGGACAGTATGGAGCTATAGGCAGAGCATCACTGACCTGTCCCATTGCTTTAAAGCACCTGACTAGACCCATTTTCATTGCTGAAAGCCAATTAAGGGGATAAAGAAATATCCTAGCCAGCTCTGTATATATCAATACACAGAAATAGGGCCAGGTTTAGCCAAAATAGAGATGATCTTCTTTCAAGGAGAGCTGTCCTGGTGGCCCTCCACAGGGACTGTTTCCAGAAAGATAGTCTTTCCATGAACTGGGGGAGGGGAGATAGTTTCAGAATGATTCAAGCACATTATATTTATTCTGCATGTTATTTCTATTATTATCACATCCTTATTAAATAATGAAACAATTAGACTGCCATGGCAAGTAGAAACACTGAAACAACACCCAGGAGTTGAAGGCAGATTTATTTACCTCAACAGGCACTGATCAGGATCAGGCCCTGATATCTGGGAGTTCAGGGCTTACGTAAAATAAGCAAGTACAGAGGCAGAGTGGATTGTCAATCAGACACTGGTTCTTACAATATGCATCACAGTGACCAGTTATACATCACAGTGACTAGCCATTACTTTCTCTTTCTTTCTTTCTCTTCTTTCTTTCTTTCTTTCTTTCTTTCTTTCTCTTTCTTTCTTTTTTTTTGTACCAGGAATCAAACTCAAGATCTCATGCTTGCCATGTATGCACTATGCCACTTAGCTAAATCTCAGCCCAGTTAGCCATTTCTAGGAGACAAGAGCAACTAGATTTGGAACAGGAACTATTACCTAGGCAACTAAGAAACTGAAGTGTACTGGCTGCGGGGCCATCTTCTGTTGCAATACAACTCGCCACATGCAGACCCAGTGAGAGCCTTGAGCTGACTTGCTGCCTCTAAATGGTTAGACCTGGAAGTGATGAGAAATAGTGACAACCAATGTTTGGTGCATATGTGCAGTTGACCCCATCCATAATCTTGTTTTGGTTGTTGTTGCAACAGAAAATTCTGCTTCAAAAACATAGGAAGTTGGAAATGTTGGCAGACTTTTCAGTGCTTCTGTAGTGATCTTGGCTTTAATCCAGAAAGTATGGAGATTTGAATTTATTTCAAATACACTTTTAAGGGCACCATCATTTGTAATCTCAAGCAATTGATACTCCTCTAGTATGGACAAAGGTGACTCAACTAACTTATTCATAAATGAAATATGGAAACCTTATTCCCAATCTGAAGGTCTTACATGGTTGGGAAGTAATGCTCAAACTATTTTTTTAATGGTAAGATATATTTAAATAGTGAAGATTGTTATATAATCTGTATAGCTGCTTGATTTTTAATAATAGTGGCTAGCATTTGTTAACTGCTTATGTCCTAAACATTGGATAACTATATTTTTTTCAAAAAAAAGATTTTTATTGGAACACTTTATTAGGTATATGTAATGATCACATTCATCATAGGGAATTTGGACCTGTACATGATATATAACTTGATTCTTTTTTTCCCATTTCCTAGGATAAATATATTTTTATTTCTCCATGTTTGCAGTACATGTTTATATTCTTTCTGTTAAGTTGGTACATGTACATAAAATATCTGAATTCATTTTTTTCATCTATTTTCTCTCTGTTTCCTCCCCCTCCCTCAATCTCTTGGTCTCCTTCCAATTTGTGAAAGATCAGTCTCTCTACTTTCTATTATCTATCTTTTACTTTGTTCTTTATTTATAATTTGGTTTTTTTCATATAAGAAAAACTATGTGATTTTTAAACCTTGTGTGTCTGCTTTAGTTCCTTTTCTTTTGAAGTGGTGGATTTGAAGTGGTGGGTTGAGCTCACTGAGAATGTTAAGTCCTCCTAGAAAGCAACTTTTTTGACCCATTCTGTGTCACTGAAATGTGCTGCCAGTGATGGTTTTTTCTAAAAGAAATCTCTGGAACAACTCTTGCAACTCAAAACCCTGGCCAGTGATCTACATTTAGAAAGCCATTTCTCAGCAGATTGTGGCTGCCCTGAATGGTAGCCCCACCATGCCACTCTGCATTGGAGCCAACTGAGTATGGACTGAAACCTCAAAGAACTATGCAGCACGAGAGGGACCAGTGGGCCTAATCAGACTATGCTCAGCGAGCTCTGGGCAGCGAGCAGGGCCCGGAATCCACCCCTGGGCCCTGACCGCATGTGCCCCTGCAAAATCCCAGCTCACAGGGCAAATTTGGAACTCTGCTCCCAGAAGAACCTTGGACTATAGTGGATTATCTGTGCTAGCTTGAAGAGAGACTAAGTGACTGCCTCACTGAAACAGAAGATCTCAGCTGGCTCCAGGCAGTGTGGTGAGTATGCCCCTAAAATAGAGGTGTACAGTGGGTAAATAGGGCCAGTAGTAAAGCTCCCTTCAACTAACTGTAAGACCGTGGTAAGTCTGACAAGAGTGAGGGTGACCCCTTCCTACACACAGAAAACATCAGGCAGAGTGAGGAGTGTGCCAAGAAGGACTCCCCCAACTTGAAGAAAATCAAAAGGGCTTATGAGACACACAAGCACACAATAGGAACATGGTAGGGCATCAGCTGACACAAACACTACAGACAGGGAGATTTGATGACCTGGAATAACCTGAAGATAAAGTACTAGCAGGAACCAAAAGTTGGCCTACATCA
>PVJX010050135.1:0-10812 GCA_004027295.1 Dolichotis patagonum | reverse complement strand
TTGTCCTGGTGACCTGCTTTGATGTTCTGTACCAACTTCACTATATTGTCTCAATTGGCTTTATTCCATCCTGGTTTTTTGTAACTGTTTGCATCCTCACTGTGTGTTCACTTTGTATGCCTTAATTTTGTAACATGAACAGCTATTTCTGGGAGGACAGTATGTGGTTTGTCAACTAGTGATTTATGGGGTTTTTTTTCTTTTTTGAGATTTTGTATTGTTTCTACCCTGTTTTCTGTATTGCTTTTTTTTCTCTCTCTTTAAATAAAATTTTTTAAAAAAAATCTATTTTATAAAAACTAAAGATGAAGGAAAGTACCAGACTAAATACCCACTAGAGTTGAAAAGTGAGTGTGTTAATTTTATGTATCAACTTGTTGGACCACTAAGCCCAGATATTTGATCAAACATTGTTCAAGATATTTCTGTAAGGATCTCTTTGTAAGGACTTGAATAAAGCAGATTTACCTCCAAAATATGGGTGGCTCTCATCCAGTCTGTTGAAAGCTTAGAAGATCAAAGACTGTCCTCCCCCAAGCAGGAAAGAATTCTGCTAGCAGACAGCCTTGAACTTGAATTGCAACATCAGCTCTTCTTGGATTTCCAGCTGCCTGTTTACCCTACCAATTGTGGACTTTTCATGCCCCATAACCACATTAGCCAATTCCTGAAAATCTCTGTCTCTCTGTCTCTCTTACTGTCTCTCTCTCTCTCTCTCTCTCTGGGTCTCTCCCCCACCTTCCCTTCTTCTCTCCTTTCCCCTCTCTTTTCTCCCTATCCCTCTGTATTGATTATCTCTCCAGTCACAAAAGAAGAAATGGGAGTATTGGGTAGAAGATGATTGTTAGTTGTTATGAACCTGCTTATATTTTTTGATCTTTCAGACTATGTATAGGAAGTGTCTCAGTTACTTTCTCATTGCTAGGACAAAATACCCAACACCTGCAAGTTAAAGGAAAAAAGGTTTATTTTGCCTCATAGCTCATAGAAGTTTCAGTCCATAGTCACTGGCTCCAAGGCAGGGTCCCATGGCAAATGAGAAACAGTCCATGGCATGGCAGGCAGGAAGCAGCACCATCAAAGGAGAAGGAGGGATATATTCACACTCCTTCCAGGCCATGTTCACAATGACCCACCAGGCTTCACCTCCCAACATCATACCCAGCTATAAATCCATTAGTGAAATAATCCAGTATCACACAATCATGACCCAATCACCTCCCAGAAGCCTCACCTATGAGCACATAGGTGAGGACATTCCAGTATAAGCCATAACAAGGGCAAAGATCTCAGTTAAAATAATTTGAGCAAAATGATATGTTTTAGGATCAGGTGGCCCTGGTTTAAATTCCCATCTCTGACTCTTACTAGCTGTGACCTTAGACAAATCTTTGAACCTTGGTCTCCCCATTTGTAAGATGGTAGTGTCATTGGGGTGGTTAAATAAATCAACAAATCAAACAAAGCAACAAAAATATAGTGAAAGTTGTGGGAGACCAGATAGGAAGATTAAGGCCTAATCAAACATCTCATGTCATCCTGTCCCCCGTCCCGTGTCACCCCAACCCTTAGCAAGTGGGAGCCAGTTAACTACACATCTTGTGAAAAGATTGGCTATGTTGTTTAGTATGAGCTCCCCAAATACAAAGATATGGACAACCATTTGGAAGAAAACAAGAGACAATATGACAGATAATGAAGATCCCTGGTTGTCTAGCTTTGAAATTTACGCTTTCTTATGTCCCATTCTGTTCTGTTTTGTTGTGTTTAATTTTACCCCCTTTAAAATAAAATTTTTTAAAAATCCACAAAAAAAAAAGATTAAGGTCTAATTGGCCACTCCCATTAACATTCATCCTGACCTACTAATCCACGTGGGAAACAGGCGGTGTAGTGTGTGCTGACATGCTGCAGGGAAAGTTAATACAGCTGAGATCCTGTTGTTTACTTGAACATGCATCATGGCGAATGGAAGGCAGATGAATCCTATTTTACTCTAATTGTTTGTACCTGTGTCTGAGTGACTAAAGGCAGAGTGCCCCAGTCACTCAGGGCTCTTTGTCGAAGGGAGACAAGAGCGTACTTGGTCCCCACATTTTAACTATGTCTTCTTGTTTTTCATCCTCATCATCCTTTGATAGGGTACAAAGTTCATAGTCTGGCTCCTACAGGTGGTGCCTGAAACATAGCCATGACTGAGGAAGTCCACTGTGGAGGGAAAAGTGTTGTAAGTCAGCAACAAGGACTTCGCAGCAGGGAAGTGCCAGTTGGCAAAAAGAAAAAGACAGGATGAAAGGAACTGAGTACATGTGGAGGATTTCAGTCGGGGTAATGGGGCAAAGTTCATTGATTGAAGTGTAGCATTATGTTGCTTTCTTGGAAATTTTGTTGTGCCAGTCTGGGTCTCAAGTTAGTCCCCAGTTGATTTCTCAGATGTTGCAAGATGTTATCAAACATAACCCTTGGTTTTCGCAGATGACAAGTTTAATGTTGAGAATTGGGATCAAGTGAGGGCTTAAAGTGTGCTTATACCTAGGGTTCTGTTACATCCCTTGAAACTAAGGGAGCTTGACTCATGCAGCTCTTTACCCCTTAACCGTGGAAGAACATCCCACACCTAGAGCGCCATTTAGAGGATGGGGATGAAGGTAGAGCCTTGGTTCCCTTCCCTTCTATCTGTAGTTGAAACAGAAGTGTGCATTTCCAATTAACATTCATCCTGATCCTACTAATCCACAGAGAAATTTTCATGAGCACAATCCTTTGGAGCATGAGTTGCTCAAAGAATTAAAATTCAGTGTCATGAACAACAAGGTTCAAGGGCCTTTCACACTGGGCTTCCTGGAATCACTCCTAGGAGCTTTGAGCTTACTTCTTTCCAACATTAAGCATTTAGCTAAGTCTTGCCTTTGGGCAGGGCAATACTTAACTTTCTATATTGATTTTTAAGAGTTAATGGCTGAGCAAGCTCAACAGAATAGGGCTAAGATACCCAGAGATTACAGAAAAATTGCTGCTGGGAACAGGTCTGTACTCAGATCTAATCTCATAGTTAACCCTTCCAGAGCAGGCTTATCAGCAAATGGCTTTCATAATAAAACAAGTCTTGGTAGCTATTCTTGAGGACAATATTCCCAATCAGTCCTTTTTACATTCTTCAAGGTCCCCATGAACCTTATGGCCAGCTCTTAGCCAGGTTGCAGGAAACTGTCCAACAGATACTGCATGCCCAAGCAGCCGAGATTATTATGTCATAGCTAGTTTTTGAGAATGCTAGTAAGGACTGTAAACAAGTGCTAGGGACCATGCAAGCAACTAAAAATCTTGGAAACTATTTGTAAGTATGCCAAGATATGAGGACTGAAGGTCATACGTCCTCTATGTTTGCCCAAGATACGTTTGGTTTCTCACTAACGGCTTGTCCTCCTTTTGCAGAGATTAAATAGGCTTTGGTCAACCTATATAAAACATCACAAGGAGACCCAGATTTGAGTTCTCCTCATACCCTCACACCTGAGCCTTAGAGAGCTCCAAGCAATAGAAACTGCTTTGGCGAATAGACAGATGTTTTGAATTAGTCTGACGGTGCCCTTCGTGCTAATCACACTGCCTACTCCTCACTCTCCTACTGGAGTTTTGGTCAAATAGTGAATAATAAATGTCAACCTAGTTGTCAGCCTGTTCAGAGGTCCAAGTGAAATCTTCATAGCTCAGGTCCTAAGGTTAAAGAACACACATTTGAAAGACATCAGCAACAATAGCAGGCAACATGGATCAGAGCAGAGCACAAGAGCATAAAAGCCAGAGCAAGAGCTGCCTGTGTCTTTAATGTATAATTCTTATATAGGTTGTTATCCCATAGTTACTGTCTTACATAGTGCTGTAACCAGCGCATGTGTGTTTGCCTGTGCTAAACCATGGTTACATAACTCTATCCCACTGTGTGCCTGTACTGGACAAGTGAGGTCACATCCTTAGGTATCCTTAGGTACCCCTGAGCTTTGAAGTAATCTGAGTGGTTCTTCACACTAGTGAGTGGCTTCATCTTCCTTACCAGTTTAGAAAAAGTCTTTAGACATATATAGATCAAATGGCTAGGATAATTCAGCAAGCTTACCACCGAAGCATATAGCTTTTAGGATTTGATCCTGACTGTATTGTGCTTCCTATTAATCTTGCACCACAGGTGTTGTGGAGGTCCCCAGAGACGGGAAAATGGGAAGGGCCAGTTACCCTGTTGGCTGGGATAAGAGTTTGCTTGTGTTATTGCAGGAAATGGACAGAATGTGTGGGTATCCTCTGGAGTGTAGGACCACAGAGATGTCCTCCCTATGACATGTCCATGAAGGAACTCAACTCCACTTTCCTCACCAGTTAAAGCCTTTCTTCAGATGACAACTGAAGAAACCTACTCAGGAGGCAGAAAGACTTGTTAATTGTCAGTACCTACCTGAGATGATAATGCCTGGCATCTATGGTGGGCCCTCTGAATAGACCCTCTGGAGTGTATCTGACTCTGGTCACAACTATGCCCCTCTTCAGCCTGAAGAAGTTAGAGTGGTCATTGCCTATTATCCTCTGATGGCAATCAGGGGTACCTCTCCAGAGAGGGGGACAATTAAATTAGTCATAGGCAGATAGGGCTAGACCCACAAAAGGAGCCAATTCAGATACATTACAACTGTGGTGGAGATATAATCATTAAAAACTATACCTCAAGAAAAAAGAAAGAATAATCATACATGCTTCCCTTAGGGATAAACAGCACTGATAGGTATTCAGCTGCTGTTATTGTAGAGCAAAAAAGGGGAGATGTGGGAGACCAGATAGGAAGATTAAGACCTACTGGCCTCTTCTGTGAGCACTAGGGAGAAAGGTGGGGTGAGTGTGTGCTGAAACACTGTAGGAAAAGTTAATACAGCTGAGATCATTTACCTGGCCATGTACTGTAGGCAGTGGGAGACAGATGAATCCTGTTTTATTCTAATCGCTTGTACCTGTGTCTGAGTCAATAAAGGCAGAGTGTGCCAGTCATTTGAGGCTCTTTGTCAAAGGGAGACAAGAACCCTCTGGGTCCCAGCTTTTAGCCTAACTCTGTCTGTTTTCCATTCTCATCATCCTTTGGTCAAGTACAAAGCTTGTAGATTGGCTCTTACAAAGAATGTCACATAGTTGGTACTGAATAGAGGGGAATGATTTTTATGCTGCCTCAAGTCTCCCTGGTAGGGACTCCAGTGTTACATTATATTGATGCTGTCAGGATTATTGTTCCAATAAAATACACTGGCAGGAAAACTCATTCTCTGGGAAAAGAGTATATGCCCTTTTAATATTTTATCTCTGATATCCTCTATAAAACAAATACACTTCAGTGCTATAATTAAAACTCCTCATAGCAAAGGTACCTCAGTCTTTGGACAGGGCAGTTTTAGTATCCTTCAGCATGGACTGGCTGGCCACCTACACTGCTGCTGCCATGGGCTCAGTGATTTCCTGTCCATCACTTGCTGTGTACAATGAAACCCTTTCAAACAACCTAACGTGCAACTTTGCCACTCAGAAAACTGAATGCAGAGGCCAAGAAGCCACAGCATGAGCGGGCTCTATGGAACAGCGTTCTTTGTAGTTATTTTCTGTGTGAGAAAGAGTCCAGGAAAATCTAGTTTGGGAGGACAAGTGCAACCACAGGAGGGTGCGTTGCTGTCAAAAGAACTGGCTGCATTCCCTGGGGGTGATTCTTTGTTCACTTTTGAAATCCTCAGCTGTTACAGCAAGCAGTGATCTTAATCCAGTGACCAGGTTTGGGCTTCTGAGGGATCTAAAACTGTCATCAAGCTTTGCACGCAGTTATCTGGGAAGTAGTCTGTGGCTCTGTTAGTTTTTCAGAAGATGCTGCACTCGCAAAGCGTGGCATTGCCTTAATGGGCTGGCAGCTTCACCTCTGGGTGATGTAGGCAATGGATGAGCTGAGATGGCAGGGCCTGGAATTGTTACAGAGTACTTTCTTTAGAAATGGCTCACCAATCAAAAGTATCCCAGGAATTGGATGAGACAAACCAATAATAGTGCCAAAAAGTTTATTTGAAAAGTATGGGGTAAAGGAGTCTGACAGAAACCAGTTCTACACAGTGAGCTTGGGCCAAGCAAAGAGAAAACAAGGATAAAAGCAAAAATAAAAGCACATGCTGTGTTCAAGAGGTGCAGGCTACCATGCAAACTCCTGCATGATATTGGCTTTCTGTGATAGACCTTTTTATGCCATCCATGCACGGGAGCTTATGAAAAGTTCTACAGACAGGTCCTCATTGTTGCCCTGGAATTTTGTGATTAACAGATCCCACTCACTTCCGTGGTTTTACCACGCCCTGTCTCCTATATCAGAATGGCCAAGAGTCCTACACAATTCAGTCTCCTAGAAGCACCAGGGAGAAGATGTGTCAGCCTCCTTTCCTTTCTGTTTCCCTGGACTCCTTTCCTCCCCTACTACCCCACCCTCTCTTTCTGTCTCTCTCTCTCCCTGACCTACCTCCAACTCCCATCACCCTGGTTGATTCAACTCCCACACCACTGTGCATATCATTTTACTATAGCATTGAACATATTTGCTCTTTTCTGTCCTTTTCATTAAAAAATAAACTCTTTTTCTTCTTTGAAAACAATGAGAAATCATATGCATCCACCACTCTAGCTATTCACAATTACTTATAATTCTCCAAATGTGGTAAACTCTGCAGTCCTCTTTGCTCTTTTCTATGCTGTTTCCCTGAGCTGAATACAATATCTGATACATAGAATTGCTATAGCAAGCAGAAACACTGAAACGACACCCAAGATTTGGAGGCAGATTTATTTTACATCAATAGGTGCAAGTCAGAATCAATCCCAAAATATCAGGCCCTGATCTCTGGTAGTCTTGGGCTCATATGAGATTAACAAGAGGAAGTACAGAGGCAGAACGGCTTGTCAACTGAGGACTGGTTTATGTGATGTGCATCATAGTGACCAGCTATGCATCACAGTATCAAGGCCATTTCAAAGAGTCAGGAGTAACTGGCACTGGAACAGGAACTATTACCTGGGCCACTGGTGAACTCAAGTATACTGGGGGAGCAGATTTTCTGCTACAGAATGTGCTCAATTAAAGAATCTGGAATGTTGGTTGTCAAAAGAATGAGTTCTATCCTGAACTGTTTAAAGTCCCACCTAATTACTTTTCCTTGTCATGCTTCTCAGAATCGCTCCGAATGAGAAACAACTTTTCAAAAGACAGTGTACTGCCTCCTGAAGTAACCTCATGGAAAGAGACAAATCTTTCCAGCCCTCTTGTGGCAGCTGAAAAAGCAAGAATAAAAGCAGGAAAATTAGTTTCTCCAGAGAAATGTCCTCTAAAAGAAATAGCAAACCAAATCAGACAAGACAGATTCCTGCATGTGTCTATTTCTTGATACAACTGGACAAAACAGCAGGTTTTCTTCCTTGCTGCCCTCACTGCACTGGGCTTTTTATTTATTGCTTCCCTCATGGTCACATTTCTCCCTCTTCAAAAACGAGATTTGCCAGAGGCTGGCTCCTTTCCCATTAAGGTCACCAGAGAGCCACTGCAGGCTGGGAAACAGTAACTTCAGCACAATGTAAGGGAAGATTTAGTGGGAATGAATTGCATTGTGTCCCTCAGTAAGGAACAGGACTGGCTCCTCACACATACACATACGCACACACACACACACACACACATACATACGCGCGCACACACACACACACACACGCACACAGCATCCAGCACTTCCTTACAAGTGAAGGGAGGCCATGCCAGTCCTAGGAGACCAAGTCCCCTGGTCAAGCAAGCCTTCCCAGTGAGAGAAGCCACAGAATACACATCCACTCATCATCTCTATCACTGATTCCACAGCTAAAGCAGGAGCCCTGCTGTTCTGATTACACTCCAGAAATTGCTTGTAAAATCGAAAAGTGATTCTTTCAGTGATGGAGGAGGAGCCGCAGTAATTCACTTGGAGACTAATCTAAAATAGACTCTACCCCTGTGAAGCAGTGCCACTCAACTACTCTTTCTCTTTGGAAGGCAAAACCTTCCTCCTCACAGTCTGTTATTTGCAAATGGACTCAGTCCTTCCTCCAGGAACATTCTTCCTCCAGGAACATTTCTGCGTATCACAGAGGTTTTTGGACACAGGGAGACCTCCTCAATGGACAGGTTGCACTGGAAAGCCATCCAAAAAAGGACCTTAAATTTAAAGGCTCCAGGAAAACCTTTCCAATCTCTGTGAAGGTACCCAGAAGTCAAGCCAGCAATTGACTTCTTCCTCTGTTTCTTATATCAAACACGACATGTCTATGGCTCCACGTATTACAGCCATATGTAGAGATCTAGGCTAGATAAATCCAGGCCAGTCAGTTCATCCTTCACATTTTGGTTTGTTATGGGATGCTGAGGACTGAATCCAGCTCCTCACCCACGATAGATAAGCATTGTACCACTGAGCTACAACTGCAGCCCTGCACTTAACAATCGTTGGAAAAACTGTGACACATAACTCAATTAACAATCCTCCTACCACACAGCTCTGTGGAAGCTGCCCTAGGATCAAGTAATTGACCAGGTAATTGATAACTCTGCCTCCTCCTAGGGTAGAGTGGGAGGGAAATGGAGGCCTGAGCAAGTCACATTCTGGACCTCTGTTTTCTTCCTCCACACAATGAAGTGATGTTCTGTGGACCCCAAGGCCACTTTCAATCCACTTATGTTGTGAGTGTTCAATTCTAAAAGAAAATTTTCCACTTCTAAGTTTTAATAAAATAGTGACTTTATTGGTTTTACAAAAATGGTAGATACAAGAAAAGCAAAATAGAACACAAAGCAAGTTGTTTTTAAAAAGCCATTCTATAATCTTGTCATGCTTCTCAAAACTGTCCCAAGTGAATCAGGACTTTTGAAAAGACAGTATATTAATTGAACTATTTAACTCTATTTGTATTAAACACTATTTCAGACATCTCCTTATGCATATACTCAACAGAAAGGTGAATAAATGGATGGAACTAATTTTAGAAAAATTGGAATATATGATGCCATGCAGGGCCCAGGAGAGGGGTAACAAAAAGCTAATTTGCCCTTCCCATGAGACAGTGCAAGCCATGTGGGGCCCAGGAGGAGAAAGCCAATTCACCCTTCCCATAAGCCAAATGGTATGTGGGCTGGGAGACAAAAACACACATGCACATGTGTGAGCGTGCACACACACACACACACACATACACACGCACACCCAAAAGCAACAGGCTGATTTGGGGGGACAGGCTGAACTGATAGCAACCGAGGTACAAAAACAACTTAGTGCTTGTATTGTTTGATTGACTTTGAAGACTGAAGGCTGGTAGTTTGAGCAGCTATTAAGAGGATAACAATATGCAATGCAGAAAGTAACAGGGGATTTCCTTCTGTCTTATTTTCAAAATGCAGTACTGTTTTGTTTTCTTCCATTTTATTGTTTTGTTTTATTCAATGTTCTGTTTTGATTGGTTTTATTCTGTTCTGTTTTATTTGATTTTATTATGTCTGATGGTATGGGTAGCAATTTTGAAGACAGCAAGAGGCATTATGGTAGCCATTGTTGATTTCCTATTATCCTGTTTTGAAGTTTTGTATCTCTTTCACTGTTTTGCTTTATTGGTTTTATTCTGCTTTATTTTGTTTTGTTTTATTCTCTTTAAAATAAAATCTTAAAAAATTGGAATATATTCTATATGTCATTTTGGTAAAGGTATGAAACATTTTTAATTGTAACATGAAAGACTGAAAACTGAAAAATGTTCTTTATAAGAAATATTTTGTGACCGAATGGTCACAAATTCTCTGTCATTCCTCCAACTGAGAGGTGAGGTCTGTTTCTCCACTCCTGGAGTCTAGGTTAAGCTGGGGACTGTTTTGATAGACAGAATACAATGGAAGTGATATTGTTCTAATTTGGCGCCTAGCCTGGAAGAGAACTGGCAGCTTCTACTTCGTTCCTCCTCGAATGTAGCACCATGCTGTAAAGAAGCCCAAGAAGCCACACAGAGACGCCATCCCAGAAGAACTGAAGTTGTAGCCAACAGCAACAGCTGAACACACACAGCATGGAGCCAGCCATATGAGTAAGTCTTCATGGGCGTGACTGCTCTGTCCAGAAGAAGTTTTTCGACTGATGCCATGTCTGTAGAGACAAACAGACCCTATTCTGATCCCTGCCCAGATTGCCAAATTGTGATCAAATACGCAACTGTTATTGTTTTAAGTCACTAAGTTTTGGGATAGTTTGTTATCCAAAAGTGGATAATTGAAACAAAATCCCAATACAGTTAAGGAAAAACAGATGAAAAGGCTTAAAAGATGGAGTTTCTTGATTCTGTGTTTCACTCTTCAAATCTAAAGCCCTATTAATGAATAGGGCCTAGCTATAGAAAAAATTTAATTAGTACTCTTACTTTTCCTATTGTTTCTCTCCTCGATCTCTGAATTTCTTATATATTGTTACATTGACAAGTTTTGTTATGTTTATATATGTTTCAAAACAAAATTTCAAGGTTATTAGTCTTGATTCCATATTTAAATGGTAAAATATTTACCAGGAAATTTTTCAGTTTCTCAAATCCTAGTTTCTATTATTTGGTTTCATCCTTTGGTTAATAATGTCTTTTAATCTCAAGTGTTTCCCTTTCCATAAGCAAAAAGATTATGGCTGTTTCTTCCCTTTTTATTTTTTTGGGTGCTGGGGATCGAACTCATGACCTCGTATTTGCCAAGCAGGCACTTAC
>PVJX010050134.1:0-10365 GCA_004027295.1 Dolichotis patagonum | reverse complement strand
CATGTCATCTGCAAATAATGATAATTTAACTTCCTCTTTTCCTATCTTTACTCCTTTTATTTCTCTTTCCTGTCTTATTGCTCTGGCTAGTATTTCCAGTACTATGTTGAATAGCAGTGGTGATAATGGATATCCTTGTCTTGTGCCTGATTTTAAGGTAAAGGCTTTCAGTTTTTGACCATTCAATATGATGCTGGCTATTGGCTTGTCATAGATGGCCTTTACCATATTGAGATAAAGACCCTCTATTCCAATTCTCTGTAAGGTTCTTATCATGAATGAGTGTTGGACTTTATCAAAAGCTTTTTCTGCATCTATAGAGATGATCATGTGGTTCGTGCTTTTGGCTCTATTGATATGGTGGATTACATTTATTGTTTTGCGTATGTTGAACCATTCCTGCATTCCTGGGATGAATCCTACTTGGTCATGGTGTATAATTTTCTTGATGATTTGCTGCATCCTGTTTGCCAATATTTTATTGAGAATTTTTGCATCTATGTTCATCAGGGAGATTGGCCTCTAGTTCTCTTTTTTAGTTGAGTCTTTCTCTGGTTTTGTTACTAGAGCGATATTTGCTTTGAGGAATGATTTAGGCAGAATTGCTTCCCTTTCTATTTCATTGAAGAGTTACAGGAGTGTTGGAGTTAAGTCTTCTTTGTATTTATTACTTTGTATTATAGTTAAGAATTCTGCAGTGAATCCATCTGGGCCTGCACTCTTCTTTGTAGGCAAGGACTTAATTACATTTTCAATTTCAGTAATAGAAATTGGGTTATTCAGCAGTTTCACATCTTCCTGATCCAGCTTTGGTAGTTCATATGTATCTGAATTTGTCTATTTCTTCAGTGTTATCAAATGTATGAGAGTAGAGGTTTTCAAAGTAGGTGTTGATGATGTTCTGTATTTCCACTGAGTGTGTAGTAATTTCACCTTTTTCATTTCTTATTGCATGAATTTGAGTTTTTTCTTTCCTTTTTTAATAAGGTTGGCCAGGGGCTTATCAATTTTATTTATTCTTTCAAAGAACCAACTCTTTGATTCATTGATCCTTTGTACTGCTTTCTTAGTCTCTATTGCATTAATTTCTGCTCTAATCTTTATAATTTCCTCCGTTCTTTTGGCTTTGGGCTTGGCTTGCTCTTCTTTTTCTAGATGTTTGAGTGTAGCATCAGGTTGTTTATTTGTGTTCGTTCTGTCTTCCTGATGTGGGAACTCAATGTAATACATTTTCCTCTGAGGACTGCTTTCATTGCATCCCACAAAATCCGGTAAGTTGTGTTTATATTTTCATTTACTTGTAAATATTGTTTAATTTCTTCTTTAATTTCCTCTGTGACCCACTGATTGCTCAAGAGGGTATTGTTCAGTTTCCATGTGTTTGTAGTTTTTTTGCAATTTCTTTTATCACTAATTTCTAGATTCACAGCACTATGATCCGATAACATGCATGGGATAATTTCAATTCCTTTGCATTTACTTAAATATATTCTGTGGGCTAGTATATGGTCTATTTTAGAGAATGTTCCATGTACTGCTGAGAAGAAGGTGTATTCTGATGTTGTTGGATGGAACGCTGTGTATACATCTATCAAGTCTATTTGTTCACAGGTGTGATTCAGTTCTCTTATGTTTTTGCTGATTTTCTGTCTAGTTGATGTGTCCCTTTGGTTCAATGGTGTGTTAAAGTCTCCTGTTATAATTGTATTATTGCTTATTTGATTTTTCATTTCTGTTAGTATTTGCTTTATATAGCTGGGTGCTCTGGAATTTGGTGCATATATATTTAACATTGTTATGTCTTCCTCTTGAAGTTTTCCCCTAACTAGTATGTAGTGACCTTCTTTATCTCTTTGGATCATTCTTGGCTTGAAATTCACATTGTCTGCTAACAGGATTGCCACTCCTGCTTTTTTTTGGTTTCCTGTTGCATGAAGTATTGTTTTCCATCCCTTGACTTTCAGTCTATGAGTGTCCTTTTGGGTTAGATGGGTTTCTTGTAGACAGTATATGGTTGGATGTTGTTCCTTGATCAATTCTGCCAGTGTGTTTCTTTTGATTGGCGAGTTGAGGCCATTGACAGTAATGGTTGTACTGTTATATATTGGTTTATTGTTGACATGTTATCTTTCTGCTGTTGTATCTTTATCTTTCTGTTCTGTTTAATTGTGTGCCTTGCTTGGTGGTTTTCTCCTGTGTGTATGTACAATGTCTTTCAGTATTCTTTGTAGGGTTGGTTTGGTGTTCATGAAGTTTTTCAGCTGTTCTTTGTCATGGAAGTGTCTTATTTCTCCATCCATTTTGAAGTACAGTTTTCCATTGTATGTCAGTCTGTGTTGGAAGTGGTTTTCCTTTAGGATCTGAAAGACTTCACTCCATGCTCTTCTTGATTTCATTGTTTGTGTTGAAAAGTGTGCCATGATTCTGATAGGTTTTCCTTTATAGGTGATCTCTCTTTTCTCTCTAACAGTTTTTAGTATTCTATTCTTATGTTGGATTTCTGGGATCGTGATTATTATGTGTCCAGGTGTAGTTTTATTTTGGTTATGGCTGTTTGGAGTTCTATATGCTTCACTTATCCAGATGCCAGTTTCTCTTCTCATGTTTGAGAATTTTTCAGCTATTACTTCTGTATATATCTCTTGATATGATTTGGGCTGTCTCCTTGTTTTTCATTTATCCCTATTAATCTTATGTTATTTTTCTTTGCATCATCTTGCAGGTGTTGAATTGTTATTTCCTGATTCTTTGTTATTTTTAAAAGATCTTTTGTTTCCTGCTCACTGGCTGCAATCTTATCTTTGAGGCCTGAAATTCTATCTTCACTTTCATTGAGGTGGTTTTTAAAGTTTTCAATAGAATTTTTGATTTCCTGTACATCTCTTTGAATCTGGTTTATGCATTCTGTTAGTTTCTTATATTGTTCATTCAGGAATTCTATCTGCTTGCTTTGTTCCTCTAATTTTTTAGCTGTGTTTTCACTAGATGCATTCACTATTTCTTTCACTATTTTTGTCAATTCGTCTTTTACCTGGGCAAGTATTTCTGATTTCAATTTCTCCATAGCTTTCCCTATTTGCATATTTATTTCATTTGATATCATTTTAGACATTTCAGTTGTATGGGTTCTTTTTTCTTCTATGTACACGGCTTCTAAGCTTTCTTGGGGAGGGCTAGGGCTTTGAGCCTGCCTTTTGGTCTTTCCTTTTGTCATTTTTCTATATTTCCTTGCTTTGACTGGTGTTCCAATGCTTTCTCTTCATGTGTGTCAAATTACCTCTTGCACTGTCAGTTCCTGGAGGGGCAGTGGCTCCCCCACAGGCTCTTGGCTTCCTCACAGGGTCCTAACTCCCCTCTGTGGGCTCCTTGCTCCCTAAATTGTAAGGCCAATTCTGGGCATGGTCAACCCGGAGCCTGTGGAATCTCAGGCCAGCCCACCGTACTTTGTCCTAGGCAGGTCTCCAGGAGGTTTCCTGCGAGTAAAAAGTGGGCCTACAGGTCCCAAAGAGTCAGGCCAAAATGCTGGTTTCTGCAAATTTCCTGGTCCCAAACAGACCTGGTCAAGATGCCAGTCTCTGCAAAGTTCCCAATCCAAACAGCCCAGGCCTCTCTGCAGGTCCGGGAGGTTCCCGGTCCTAAAGAGTCAGGCCGTGATGCTGGTCTCTGGGAGATTTCCTGTGGGTGAAGTGTGGGGTTACGGACCCAGGCAGACCTGGCCCAGATGCGGATCTCTGGGCAATTCCCTGTGGATGAAGGGCGGGCCTACCAGTCCCAAATAGTTGTGCCGAGATGCTGGTCTGCGCAGACTTTCAATCCAAACAGCCCAGGCCACTCGGCGGGTCCCGGAGGTTTGGGTCCCGGAGGTTCGGATCCCACAGAGTCAGGCCGCGATGCTGGTCTCTGTGAGATTTCCTGGGGGTGAAGGGCAGGGCTACAGGCCTAAACAGACCTGGTCCAGATGCCGGTCTCAGGGCAGTTTCCTGTGGATGAAGGGTGGGCCTACCAGTCCCAAACAGTCGCTTTGAGATGTTGGTCTGTGCAGACTTTCAATCCAAACAGCCCAGGCCACTCTGCAGGTCCCAGAGGTTCAGGTCCCAAAGAGACAGGCCGTGATGCTGGTCTCTGTGAGATTTCCTGTGGGTGAAGTGCGGGGCTACCAAATTTTCCACTTATGAGCAGGTAGTGACCTTCTTTGAGTCTTTTAATCATTTTAGGTTTGAAGTTCACATTGTCTGTAAATAGAATAGTTACCCCTGCTTTTTTCTGTGTTCCTGTTGCATGGAATACTGTTTTCCATCCTTTGACTTTTAGTCTATGAGTTTCCTTTTGGGTCAGATGTGTTTCTTTTATACAGCATATTGTGGGATCACATTTCTTGATCCATTCTGTCAACCTATTTCTTTTGATAGTTGAATTGAGACCATTTACATTTATGGATATTACTGATACATACTGGCTCAAGTTTGTCATGTTATGTTCCAATAGTTTGCTTTCTGCTTTCTCCCCTTATTTAATTGCTTGTCCTACATGGTGTTTTTTTTTCCATTTTATTTTAAAGAGAATAAGACAAAAGAGGTCAGTACAGAGCAGATCCAAACCAGACAACATAGGCAACACAATACTTAACATTAACACAACCGGACATTAACAATAGCTATCACAATATTTCTTTCTCTGCTATAGTTGAGCATAGTTTCAAATACAATACTATCAAACATAACAAAAAAGTATAAAACCATTCAAAGAGCAAAAGAATTAAAGGGCATTCTGAACTGAATAACAGAGAATCATCAATGGATACTGTAATATCTCATTTTCAATAATTGGGTTGGAAGTTGTTTTCTTTCAGGGCTTGAAATATCTCATTCCAATCATGTCTTGACTTGAGGGTTTGTGCTGAAAAGTCTGCTGTGATTCTAATAGGCTTTCCTCAATAGGTGACTTGTGTTTTTTCTCTAACAGCTTTTATATTCTGTTTTTATGTTGTATGTCTGAGATCTTAACTATTATGTGTCTGGGTGTAGATTTATGTTGGTTGTGACTATTTAGCATTTTATATGCCTCACTTATCTGCATATCAGATTTTTTCACCCTGTTTGGAAAATTTTCTCGTATTATTTCTGTGAATATTTTACATATGTCATTTGTATTGACTCCAGCATCTTCATTAATTCCTATTAATCTTATATTGTTGCTCTTGGCATCATCTTGAAGCTTCTGGATTGTCATTTCATGCTGCTTTGTTATTTTTAAAAGTTCTGTCCTTTCATGATCACTATTGCAATCCTGTCCTCAAGGTCTGAGATCTTACCCTCAGCTTCATTTAAATGGTTTTGCCTGCTTTGTATCGAATTTCTTTTTTCTTGGATGTCTCTTTCAGTTTGTTTCATGAATTCTTCTTGTTTTCTACATTATTCATTCAAGGTTTCAATCAGTTTCCTATGTTCCTGTACTTTTTTCTTTATTTGTTCTTTAGCTGTGCTCAGCAACTCCTTTATTAAAGTTGTTACTTCTATCTTTACCTGGGAGAGTACTTCTAATTTGATTTCTTCTATTGCCTTGCAGAGTTGTTTTTTAATTTCATTCGCTATATTTTCAGAGATTCCTGCTGTGTTACCTTTGGGGTGCTCTATTTCAGTGTCTGCTGTATTTACACCTGTTGTACTGGATGTTTGAGGTTGCATTCTGCCTTTTCTTTTTGCCATTTTCCTCTTTTGAGTTAGTGTTTGGTTCTTCAGACCCCTTAGTGTGAACTGTTGGTAGTGTGTTTCTTGGTGTCCTACAGTAGGGTTGTTGTTTGTCCAGTTGCTGGGTCTCACAATGAATAGGTGGGCCAGTCACCTGGTTCCCTGCTGCAGAACCTGTTGGGTGAGTCCTGTATTCTTCCTTGGCTGGCAAGCTTGGTAGTATTGATGCAGGTCAGCTTTTAGTTCCTGCTAGTACTTTATCTTTGGGTTATTCCAGGTCTTCAAGTCTCCCTGTCTATATTGCTTGTATTGGCTGAGGTCCTACTGTGCCCCTCTTGTGTGCCTGTGTGTCTCATAAGCCCTTTTGATTTTCTTCAAGTTGGGGGAGTCCTTTTTGACACACTCCTCACTCTGCCTGATATTTTCTGTGTGTAGGAAGGGGTCACCCTCATTCTTGTCAGACTTACCAAGGTCTTACAGTTAGTTGGAGGGAGCTTTACTACTGGCCCTATTTAACTACTGTACACATCTGTTTTAGGGGCATACTGATGGTACTGACTGGAGCCAGATCTTGTTATGGTGAGACAGTCACTTAATCTCCCTTCAAGGTAGCATGGATAGTCCGCTGTAGAACAATGTTCCTTTGGGCACAGGGTTCCAAGTTTTCCTGGTGCATGCTGGGATTCTGCCGCCACCTCTGCCTGAGTGTGCACAGTCAGGGTCCAGGGTGGGTTCCCATTGAGCCATCTGCCTGGGGTTCACCGAGCAGTCTGGCTAGACCCGCCTGATCCCTCTGGCGTGCCTTGTGGTGTTTTCAGGTGCGAGGTGTGGTCTTTCTCTCTGGGCGCCAAGTTTGGCGTAGTCCCGTGTGTGTTGGAGATCTGCCTGATGCTAGACTTTGTGCAGCCACAGCCCAGGGACCAAAATTGTCTCTTGATACCAGCAAGAACTGTATAAGTATCGTTCCTTTCACCCTTTTGTGTGCATGATGTACCCCCTACCTCAAGGGAATTACTCCTTTTGAGGCCATGTATGGCTGAGCACCTACTTTGATTCCCCATGCCCAAGATGATAAGTCAGCTGCTGTCACTAATGGGGAACTTGTTAAGTCCTTACAGGCTCTCTATCCCTTCCTGTATTTGACCCACTGCTTCTTCCAGGACCACCAGACTGTTCCCGAAAGATCTGATGACTCCCTAGCAGCCCAACCTGGTGATCAAATTTACATCAACAGGGACAGCCAATATCCTTAGGCCTTTGCTGGGAAGGACCTTAAGCTGTCAAAGTCACTGGAAAGAGCCATTGGATTCATCAGTCCCACTTCAAGCCTGCAGGACCAGAGACTCCAGTTAAGTGGACTATTAGAAAGTCTTCTGATACTTTAAAAGTCAAGCTCCATAGATGCAGGCCCTAAGTCTGTTTATGTGTATAATCCTCCTCGCCTTGTAGCTTATACATGGGTTAATATTGGGACCAACAATCAAATCCAGATTGTAAACCCCTCAAATGTTGATTCTGGTTCTTCATGCTCATGAGGTCAGGGACCTAAGTGCCTCACTTTGGGAAACATTCAGGGCTCTCTACTTTGCATTTAGTCTGAATTTCCCCTTGAGGTGCTCCCCATTTCAAATCAATTGTAATTCAACTGTGTATGTACAAAATGTCTCTTACCCCCTCAACCAACATTTAGTCTTCCTGCTGGGAACTTGGTTTACCTGTACAAGTGGCCTCATCCCTTGCACTTCTCTGGATGCTTTCACTAGATCTAACCCTGAACTGTGCAGTTTAACTCATGCTCTTCCCCAAGTGTACTGGTATTCTGGAGAAGGAGTAGGGAATATATGGGGTTACCCAAGCTCTCAGGAGAAAAAAGAGCCCCCATCCTAATTCCCATCCTTTTGGGATTAGAAATAGCATGTTCCACAGTGCTAGGAACCCCAGCCTGCATAGTGGGAGACCAAAATTACCAGAAACTGAACAAAGACATAGACTGTAATGTAGGTGTGCTCGAATAAAATGTTCATCACTTATAGAAGTCTCTAAACTCCCTGGCTGAGACAGTCCTCCATAACCAATGAGGTCTAGAGCTCGTTTTCCTGAAACAAGGAGATCTACACCTTATTTTTACACCAACCATTCAGGATAGGACAGTCTTAGTCAGCTCAGAAAATGCCTAGCTGATAAAGAAAATGATAGACAATGTCAACAGAACTGCTATGAAAATTTGTTCTCTGCCACCCCATGGCTGACCACTTTAATTTTGGCTCTGGCAGAACCCTTGGTTTTCCTCCTGCTAACCGTCACTATTGGCCCCTGCATGAAAAATTGTTTAATGCATTATATCCAAGGCAGAGTACAATCTGTTAAGCTAATGGTTATACATTCCCAATATGAGGATTTACAAAATTTAGATGAGGAAGATGACTTTCAGATGAGGAAGATGACCAGGAATCAAGGATGTTAATTCATGTACTAAAACCAGTGGAGGATGTTGCAGCTTGGCATAACTGATGTCATCTTGTGTCCTATATTTGACTTGTGCCATGTATTTGAGCCAGAAGAGTGAAAAATTACTCAGGGTTCAAGTCCCATGAAAAAAGCAAAATGATCTGCACCCACTTCAAAGAGTTGTCTCTTTGAAGGTTCTACTTTAGGTTCTATTTTAATGTATATTTTCTGTGAAAAATTGTAGAAATCTTGACTTATATTGGCAGGAACTAAAATTGTTTTTTATGGTGTGTTTGCAGGGTGAGCTAAATTCCTATTTTCAACCTACTGAATGGGTATTTCATTATAACCTGAACTTAATAAGGTTTTTTTTGTGGTCATCTGTGGTCATTGATTAATGTTCAACCAAGATTATACAAATCTCTTATAGGGTTGGGGCAGGGGGTGGCTATCACATTCTTAACCTGTGTAGAGTAGACTGCTTATAGTATGTACTTTCTAAGTTTCATGGGGTCAGTTTAAGTTGTTCACATTTAACAAGGATTATGCCATGGGGCATTGCTGTGCAAAAATACAGCATGCTTCATCATGGGTGGCCCACAAGTGTCTATTAGGTCCTACTGTAATGTGTATATTCTGTGAAAAATTGTGAGAAATCTTGACGTTTTTGGCAGGAACTAAAATTGTTTCTTATGTTGTGTTTGCAGAGTGAGCCAAATTCCTATTTTCAACCTACTGAATGGAGACTTCATTATAGTCTGAACTTAATAAAGTTTTTTGTGGTCATCTGTGGTCATTGATTAATGTTCAGCCAAGATTACACCAGCAAGACAGTGTTGTAGGAAAACATAAAACAGTTCAAATTGCAACATTTTCTAGCTGGTTGTTGGTCCATGTTATCACTTTTGCCTTTATGCCCTGTCTTCAAAGTTTAAAGCATATATTACATCATAGTACCATGTTACCTGAAAACTGAGAACATGTTGTTCTAAGGGCCAGATGGGAATCTGAGAGTGAAAATGTTTTCTGGTGATTAAGTGAGCCAGTGACATGTTGGGAGTGGGATTTAGGGTCTAGTCTCCATTGGCAACTTCCTCTCAACAACAGTTTCAGTTATCTCTTCATTTTTTTCTGCAACTGAATATGTGACTGGTTCTTGCTTTTTCCAAACTCTCTCAAAATTTTTCTACTCTAAAGTTCCAAAATTACTTTTTTTTTGGTTCCAGTGTAATTATAGGCATAAACTCATTCTTGGGTATTGATTTCTGTGTAAATTCATTTAGTGATAATTATGTAATGAAATACCCAAATTTGAGTGCTTTATCTAAAAAAAAGAATTTTTGAGTCCTTTATTTCCTTGTGGTTTTGGGCATCAAACCCAGGGCCTTGTGTATGGAAGGCAATATCTCTACAACTGAGCCACATGCCCAAGAATTTTTGTCATAAAAACTTTTATTTTTTTGTACATGTTTGCAATTTGTGCAGTTTACAATCATCTAAGGGGTTGGTAAAAGAAAAGCCTTTTATTTATCCCAATGTTCTGGAGAAGGAAAATCCAAAAAGCATAGAAGCAGCTTTAGTCAGGGCCTCAGGATGGATGACAACATGAGGAATACTGGCATTTTTTTGGGATATCATTAAATCTGCAAGGCTGCTTTTCTAAGTATGTCTACTTCAATTATTTAATCCTGTATATCTGGGTACAAAGAATATCTGTCCAGTGTCTAATGTCCTTTTTAGAATTACTTTATTTTTCAGAGTGCTGTAGATTTCATTGTCATCTTTCACTTCCTTAGTTAATTCCTAAGCATTTAATTTTTACAGAGGCTATTGCCAACGGTAATGTTTTCTGAATTTAGTGAGTTCATTTTGGCATACAGAAACATTACTGATTTTTGTGGGTTGATTTCTGAATCATAGCAAACCCCTGAATTTGGTTATTAATTCTGGGTATCTTTTGGTAGAATTTTGGCTTTTTCTATGTAGAGGATCGTGTTGTGTGCAAAAAAGAATGATTAGTTCTTATTTATTTGTTTATTTATTTGGTTCTGGGAATTGAACTCAGGATCTTGCATATTCTAGACAGGCACTGTGCCACTGAGCTATCTCCTTGGCCCCTATTTATTTATTTTTGAGCCAAAGTCTCTCTATGTATCTCAGGCTGGCCTTGAAGTCACAACAATCATCCTGTTTCAGCCTCCTGAGTGCTGGATTTATAACTATGCACCAC
>PVJX010050133.1:0-10800 GCA_004027295.1 Dolichotis patagonum | reverse complement strand
GATGATGATGACATCAGCGACATCATGTTTGTCACCACCTTCTTCTGCTGGCATGTGATGATCAATGCTCTGTGCCTGCTGGGACTCTATGGCTTCTTTTCCTTTTGGCATCACTGTTACCGCCCCAGCTTGAAGCTTGTGGGGTCCACAGAAGCTCCACGTCATGAGAGCACTCCAACAACTCTCTACAGGCTGCTGCGGGAAGTGGAGAAGCCAGAGACATTAAGGATGAACTTAACTTCATCATGTTAAGGATGAACTCTTCAACCAATTTAAGGAATAACTGGTTTTCCACTTGGGAAACAAAACAAAATAAAACCTTTTCTTCTGTTTCATACAATGAACAAAATAAGTAATAGATAAAATGAGAAATAAGACTAAGATATTTTGAAAAAATAAACATGTTTTATAATAAAAGACATGAAAAGTTTTCTTGAGCAAGAAAAAAAGCTGTGAAAAGATTACACATTTCATTTCAATGTCCTATGACTAAAAAATGTGATCTAAAAAGATATTGAGTCTTTTACCATATATAATGGGAAAAAATTGACACAATATATGGATCTGTTCAAACATTAACAGTCAAAGGTAAAGGCCACTTAACATTCAGAAGGGAAACAGATATAAGTAGGTCTTAGAATAGGTCTTAGCAGGTCTTAAGAACAATAATCCTAGGAAAATCCATTTCAAGAAAAAGAAGATTTCAAAAATGTGATTTTTTGCCTATCAGATTGTTAAAAATTCTCCAAAGTATTCCATAAATGATATTTATTGTGGGAAAAGATGTAAAGGAAAGAGAATTGTACACTGTAGGTAACAGTATAAATTGGTCTCCATTTTCTTGAAGTCAACTTGACAATGTGTCAAAATTTTAAGTACAAATGTTTGCCCTTTAAGCAAACAATCCCACTTTCTTTTTGCTGTGGATGTCTTTCATGTGAGCCTAACATCATCTCTGGAAACAACTTTCCTAACATGTTGATCATTTCCATGTCATGTGGTCTGTCTTCCTGGTACATTTCTATTTGTAGTTCCTGGCTTCCTTTGTACGTGGTAGGGTCCAGGTGTGTGGTTCATTACACAACCTACTTATGGTTTCAACTCAGAAGTGAGGGATGTGAGGAAGTGGATCTGGACTTCAGTGGTGGTGGTGATGGCAACCGCTATTCTTCATTGCTGAGATACCTTGCCATAGTGCTGGAGACCGGGTCAGCAGAGGCTGGATTCCAAACCCATTTCACCAGGAACTTAAATCAAACTTGAGCAGGAGCCTTTTTGTCCAGCCCTTGCAATGATTCTGGGAAAGACTTGTCTATTTTTTTTAAAGGGCAAAGTATATTTATTGAGAGAAAGGAAGCTTCTGTCCAAGAAAGAGACAGAAGAGGTCCTGAGGGGGTTGCCAAAGACTCTGTCTATTTTGGGACTTTTATAGAGAAAAAACACGAGGTTAGACAGGTCCAAGATGGGGGAAAAATAGGAACTCGCAAGGTAGGTGGGCATGAGATGGGACAGAATCAATTGATTATACTCACAAGAGCCCTTTTTCTAAATGAAGTAATATTCACAGGTTCTGGGATTTAGAATTTAGACCCATAATTTTAGAAGACACCATTCAACTCACCTTTCTCACACATACCCAGGAACTTCTCCCATCATGTGTCTCAAGACACTTACTGCCTAGAAGCAGTTACTTAACCATCCGGATGGCCTCCTTACACCCCAACTACATCTATGTAAGAAATATCTTTGTTAAACCTTCTTTAAACTTTCCTATTTGGATTTGCATATATTTCACATTGAACTCCTTCTGGTAACAACAGAAGAAGAATCGGACAGTGGGGCAGAACCTTAAACAGAATTCACCACCAGATATCAGAAACAATATGAAAAAATATGTCTTTTAGAACTAAATTCCATGAAAGTGAAAACACAGTGAAGGGCACTAATTTGTAAACATGACTAATAAATTAAGAGAATCCTTCACATTCAGTTAAGATGACCAAAGGATTAATGAATTCATTTTTAAAATCCTAGAGTGGTTTCCCAATAAGGCATTATACAAGGATTAGCAAGACAACAATGAGAAAGATATGTAAGAAGTATCTTTGTTAAACCTCCTTTAAATTGTAAGAAAACACATTTTCCCATAGCCAGTGAGTTTGGAAGAGAATGCTGAGTCTCAGATGATGTGTTAAGCAACTTTCTCGTTGCTGGAATATGATACTCAACACTTACAATTAAAAGGAGGAAAGATTTAATTTGGTTCATGGTTCAGGGGATTCAGTGCATGGTTAGCTGGCTGTGAGGCAGAAACATCATGGTGGAAGAGCATGATGGAGGAAAGCTGCTCCCTTCATGGCAGGTGGGAGCCAGAGAGAGAAAGAAGGAGCCAAAGACAGAGATTATACCCTTCAAAGAAAAATATGTGCCCTGTGACACACCTATTCCAACTGGGCCCCATCTGCTAACAGTGCATTTAGCTGTGATCTCATCAATGGATCAATTCACTGATGAGTATAACACCCCCATAATCCAAAACCTCCCCCAAATCACACCTCTTAGCACATGAGACTAGAAGGGTGGGGAACATTCTTGATCCACAGGTAAGAATCACAACCCTGGGCAACACCTTGACTTCAATTTCAAAGATAATAAGATATATTATGGTAGCCATTGTTGATTTCCCATTTTCTCATTTTGAAGCCCTGTATCACTTTCACTGTTTTGTTTTGATTGGTTTTATTCTGTTCTATTTTGTTTGATTTTACTATGTCTGATGGTATGGGCAGCTATGTTGAAGATAACAAGAGGCATTATGGTAGCACTTGTTGATTTCCTGTTATCTTATTTTGGAGTCCTGTATCATTTTCAGTTTTGTTTTGATTGGCTTGATTCTGCTTTTTGTTGTTTGATTTTATTCTCTTTTTAAAAAAATAAAAAATAAACTAAATCGAGGACTCAGTTAACTCATATCACACTCTGATCTATGGAATCTGGAGAATAATAAATTAATTTGTGTTGCTGAAGCTGCTAAGTTTCTGTTAATTTGTTACACAACACTGGAAGACTAATTTAGGTGATATTGATTTTTAGTAAAGGCTTATCCAGCACTGGCCAGTGTTGGGAATGCTACATCACATTGAAATATGTGGCTCTGTTACTAGAACGTTACGCCCATAGTAAAACAGGGAGCCTCATGGAAATAAGACGATTCAGTATTGTTGGGTTCTCGGACTCCAGGAAGGAACTGAGAGCTCCCAAGGACAACCATATTCCTGTATCTGTATCTCTATAGTCATAGGTTAAAAAAAAAAGGCCTTTGTAAATTTAAATTTTCTGGGTCCCAGAAAACCTGTGGCTTAGACAAGGCACGTAAGTATTCTAGACTTAAAATGCTGAAGCGAGAGAAAGGGACAAGATGGGATTAATCAGGCACTTTGTGACTTCAATGTTAATGTCCAAGGGCCAGGCATATAGCTTAGTGGCACAGCACTTGCCTGGTAAGCAAGGGATCATGAGTTCAATTCCCAGTACAAAAAAAAAAAAGTTGATGTCCAGGTGTTCAATTTATGTGAGATTTTAGTGGTCTTCTTACTATATGAAGTCATGTTAGACAGCATATATGAATTGATTTAAAAGATAAGCCCTTAATCTATTGGCTTAGCACAATAGAAAGGTGTCTCTCTCCCACACTTGAAATCAAATGCCAGCTTTCCTCGCTGACAGGAAGCCTTCCACATGGGGTTCAGGAAGCCAGGCTCCCCCCAGCTGGTGGCTTTCCTCTTCTCTAGGGCCTCCTGGCTCTCTATATTCAGGTGATAGAACAAAGAAAGGATGCAGAAGGGGGTGAGGGGCCATGGGTCACACCTTGAAGTGATGGCATCATTTCCACACACATTTCAGGGGCCCAAATTCAGTCACTAGGAGGTTAGGAAACATAGTACCTCTCTTGGCACAGAATTCCTAGCAACAACACCGCACTGTGGGAAGGGGGCAAGAATCTTTGAGGGCCAGATAGCTGTAGTTCTCGTAAGGAATCTGAAGTTGTGTGGAGTTCCCAAAGTGCAGAATAAAGGATCCTGAATGGGACTCTGGCCTTGTAAGTGGCAAGGAGACAATCATGGATCAGGTGATGCTGCTTGTGGAAATAAGTCAGCAGTCTGTGAGAGGCTTCACTCAGCTAGTTAAGAGATGCACCAAACCTGATGGGAAAGACTGCCAGAAGATCGCCATGGCAACAGCAGTAGGATTTGCTACAGTGGGATTCACTGGCTGTTTGGTATAATTGATCCTATTAATAGTTCATTCTTGGTAGCTGAATACTTTTAGGAAGCACATATTTCATCTTGGTGATTACTGACCAAATGGGGATTTGAGCAGTTCATGGAGTAAAAGTTTGTTTATTTTGTTTCCTTTTTTTCATGCAAAATTTTTCTCTTTCTCAATTAAAATAATTTCAGATTTAAGGAACAAAGGAATCCTGAACAAAAGGAAATAAAGTTGAAGTCCTAATGTGGAGATATTTATGCTGATTTAGAAGAGAAATGATCTAAGGAAAATCACTCAGAGAGCTTGGGCTTGGGCTTGGGCTTCAGCTATGGGTTAGCATAGTTGTAGGGGAGATATAGAAATAACAGGGTAGCAACAAGAATTACAGCTCACCGTAAGTAAGTATAGCAACTCCCAGTGAGTGTTACAGCTCACTAGAAGTGAGCCTTACAGCAATCGGAGACCTAGAGAACCCAGCCACACCTGAGGCTTGGAGGTGAGTGCAGACATTTTATAACATCAGCGGGCCTGACTGAAATCACTGACCAGAGTCAGGCAGTGCCCTTTCAGTGAACAGGACTTTTATAGAGTTTACAGGAAAGTAAAGAACATGAAAGCAAGGTGCTCACTGCTAACTGATTGGACAGAAAGTAACACTGTTTCAGCTTCTTTGCACATGGCAGGGAGATGCTGGAGGTAGATGGTTGGTCAAGAGGTTACATTCCGATTTCACCTCTTTTTCCATATGGCAGAAAGAGGGTGACATGATTCTGGGGAGGCAGAAACTTATCAGGGTTTACTGAAAGGCAGGGACTCCCAATTTGGGAGCAAGTGTTTTTTTCTGCTTTAACAGGAGACGAAGAAGGTGCTTTTACATTACCAGAAGTTTCCTGAAGAAAAATTTGCAGCTGTTGAAATGTGACAGTTGAAAAGCACCTCATATCAATGCTGTAAGTGATGAGACCTAAGTCACTGTTATGCAATAGAGTATAAAGTTTGCATTATAGAAAATTTTGAAGAGGAAAATTCTGAGCTGGCATGCTAGGAAAAACCAAGGATACAATGCTCTTGAGCTGGGAAATTAGAGTGTTGTTTTCCATGTCTTCTGAGCCTTGTTTTAGTAAGTCAGCAATAAAACCCAAGACTTGATAACCCTTATTGAAATGAAATGAGCTTTGAGAACATAGATAGACTGTCTCTGACTTAGTGCTGATTTCCATGAATCCACTCTCTATGGACCTTCTCAAGCCTTGGCCTCTAGCCTTTTCTCTCTCAGTATGTATTTTTGCCTTGCAGCATGGTAAGGTGTAATCATTTTTTGAGAATGCTAATTTCCTTCTTAAACAGAAAGGAGTTGGGCATGGTGCTGAATGCCTATAATTTGAGCACTCAGGAGGCAGAGGCAGGATGGGTCCCTAGTGCAATGATGAGATGAGTCACTGTGAGTTCAAGGCCAGCCTGGGCTACATAGTGAACTCAAGACCAGCCTGAACTACACAGTGAGATCTACACAGAATCTAAACAGAAAACAAAAACAAACAACAAAACAAAACAAAGCAAAACATAGAAAGGAGTTAAAATAAGCTTTGGAAAAATACCATTCTAAAATCCTACAGTCATTAAGTTTATAGTGCACCATTCAACTACAGCTAGTGCCAGATGTGGTGGCACATGCCTGTGATTCCAGCATTTGGGAGGCTGAGACAGGAGGATTGCTGTGAGTTCGAGGTCAGCCTGGGCTACAAAGTGAGTTCAAGCCCAGCCTGAACTGCAGAGTGAAACTGTGTCTCAAAAAACAAAAAATGGCTGGAGATGTAGCCCAGCAGCACAAGCACCTGCCTGGCAAGCATGAGGTCCTGAGTTTGATTCCCAGGACCCCCCCAAAAAAAGATAGTGACCCAACTTTTATCCCTACAATGAACTGCTCCTTTCACTAAAACTTTAAAACACATATTTCACACATATCATTCTTTGTTATCTAAATATGTGCAGTCCAGCTACTAGTCAGAGTGGTGATTGAGAACTTGCAGTCTGTACAAAAAAAAAAAAAAAAAAAGAGAACTTGCAGTCTGGCTCATCTTAACTTGGACACACTATAATTGTAAAATACACATGGAGTTTGAAAACCGTATGAAATGTATGATTTTACACACATGAATTACTGAAATATTTTAGTCCATAGTGGGTTCAATAAAATTTTTAGTTTAATCTTTTTATATCTACTTAATATGACAGCAAACTTAAAATATGTAGCATTAATTTCTATGGAGAAGTTAGTCTATATATTTCTCTAAGATGGGTACATTTAGAGGTGTGACTTCAATTAAAGTATAAGCTCTTTGAGGGTAACAACTGTATCACATCCTTCTTTATATGCTGCGAGGCAATCAGAAGGATACATGGTAGTTGAATAAATTTGTGTTTGTAGAATAAATTCATGTTTGCAGAATGTCTGAGGATCATCTTGCTTGCTCTGGCACCTCATGATGCAGAAAAAATGGCGATGGCCCTTTAAGAGACTGTCAGGAAGAGCCAGCCTGCGGGAACCTCCTGTGGTCGTGTTTTCCCAATGAAAGACTTTTCCAGGTACTTTGTGTCCAGACTCCGGAGCTGCCTGGCCATCTGCTAATCATTCACCACGCTTGACTTCCTTCTCGGCTGCTGTGGGCAGTGTCTGGCTTTTGATGGGCGAGTCCTACCTTTAGAGTCCTGAGACCCGGATGCTCCTGTGTTAATAAAGAACACGCAGCCTTGATTTTTGGCCAAGGTGGGGGCCTGAGCATCCCACGTGGGATGTTACGTGGGGCTTCTTGTGCTTCATATGTTCCACTTTCAACCTCCCTTTGCTGCTGGATCAGTGCTACTATCGTCCCTCCTCCTCTGATCACTGATGCCCAGCTCTCATCTGCCTGGAACAGCTGGGGAAATGGGTATGGGACACTTCACATGGGCCAAAGCCTTGAAGGACTAAAAGCAACACAAACAGTGGCCAAAGGCAGCCCTTTTTAAAGGTTGTAGGCCACAGACTTGCTGGTCTGACCTCCTGAGACAGAGGAACAACAAATCCTCCCTGGGTTTTCCCAGAGTTCTCAATTCCATGACTAACTTCAGAAATGTCCCTCTCAGATTTTCCCTTTGTACCTCCTCCCACTGAGGATTTTATTCACAGTCCTATGGTTTTTTTTCTTCCTTCCTTCTCCCCACATGCCTCTCTCTCTTTTCTTTCTTTCTTTCTTTCTTTCTTTCTTTCTTTCTTTCTTTCTTTCTTTCTTTCTTTTTTTCTTTCTTTCTTTCTTTTTTCTTTCTTTCTTTTCTTCCTTCCTTCCTTCCTTCCTCTTTCTTTCTTTCTTTCTTTCTTTCCTTCCTTCCTTCCTTCCTTCCTTCCTTCCTTCCTGTCTTTCTTTCTTTCTTCTTTCTTTCTTTCTTTCTTTCTTTCTTTCTTTCTTTCTTTCTTTCTTTTTTTTCTTAGCAGTACTGGAGATTTAATCCAGGGCTATACTTCCCAGTCCTTTTATTTTTTATTTCAAGACAGTGGCTCACTAAGTCACTAAATGGCCCAAGTGAGACTTGAACTTGCAATCATCTTGTCCTGGCCTCCCAGAGTGCTGGGATTACAGGTGTCCACCATCACAACCAGCCTTAAATAATGATTTTTCAAGACATTGTAAAAGCAACTTACACATTCAGTAAAGCTACCCCAAGTTTTGAATTCTGATCATTTACTAGGTTAGTCACATACTGTACAATTCTCTCAATTGATCTAAGAGTCCTAGTTACCCTTCCCTCCCAATCACAAAGACAATGCTACCCTACAGTGTTCTGTATTACTATGATGTGCTGTAGGTTAGGGCATTTTCACTGATGGGTTATTAACATAACCCCATCACAAAAGGAGCTGTATTTGGATAAGAATGAGGCTCAGTGGCCGTTCTGTGACCTATGTATATACTCTCCTCCCACTGGGACAGTATCAGCATACAGTTTGGCCTCTGTGCCTTTGCAGCATTGCTTATATTGAGGACAGATGATTATGCAAAAAGCTGAAGTGCACGATTCATAATTTATTATGAACTTTCTCTTCCCTCAGGAAATGTATTGCACCCAGAAAAACTCCTATTCCATGCAAAAACAAGAACCAAGCCAGGTATGGTGGTGCACACCTGTAATGCCAGCCACCACTTGGGAAGCTGAGGCAGGAGGAGGATCATTGTAAGTCTGTGGCTAGCCTGGGCCACACAGTGAGTCCTAGCCCAACCTGAACTGCATAGCACAACCCTGTCTCAAAAACAAAACAAAACAAAACAAAACAAAGAAAAAAAAACCCAAAGCCAAAAAAACAAAATAAAAAAAAGAAACAAACAAAACCCAGGCTCTTTTGTATGCCTACCAACTCCTTGTTCTTCACCATTACCTCTGCCGATGCTCACTGGTTGCTACCCAATGTGTAGGGCTGTGTGTTCCTGGGTGCATTAAATGCTAATCTAATAACAGAGAAACCAAGTGAATGGGCTATTTCACACTAAAGTTTAAATGGCCAATACCAGCTTATTGGAGTTGCTCCTCTCTATGGTATCTACATTTTAAGAACACCATGGTAATTTCTTGGGTCAGTTAGGGATGCATCACGGAAGCAGAGGAATGTGGAAAGAGCAGTAAGGCTCACAGTTGCCTCATAGCAAGAAGACATATTTGTGGGAGCTGGTAATGGAGTCTAGAGAAAGCCATTGCCCTTGGGCTGCATGTAGGCCTGATGTCGTTTCAGCTCATTGTGGCAGCAGTAAGGAAGAGACATATTCCATACAGTCATAAAGAGCAAAGACAAACTGAAACCTGCTAAGACAAACTGGAGTCCTTTTCTGCCTCTCATCACCTCGTACTTCAATGGCAGGTCACTTACAGAAGAATCTGGTGTTCTTCAGACTATGAGAACCTGGGAGAGCCCTCGTGTGACTGCTGTCCAGGCCTTGTGATGGGCTGGCAGATCCAAGAGCATGCATGGTCTACAGTGGTGCCTGGCACCCTACACCCTCAGGGTGGCCTGCTTTACTTCTACCTTCAGATTCTCATGGAAATTGCACTTGTAGGCAAGCCCAACTTGTAACCACAGAGGGAAAGGGATTCTGGGAAACACAGTTCATGTTTGGTGATGTTGATGCTCTGTGAAATCACCGTAGCCCCTAAAGTCAAATTTAAATGGTGACCCTGTAGATGCATGCGCAGGCTGGTAGAGATGTTAAAGTGGTGTTGGTAGTGGCTGGGGTATATGAGAGGGTCGGGGAGAAGACAGAAAGGGAGATTTCTGTCTCAGAAGAACAGAACAGCCAGATAAGTGCTAAGTGTGTATTGTTTGGTACATATTCACATCTTTATAAATATTTGTCCAGAAAGAAGACTTTGCACACTGCAGTTGGACCAGCTATTCCTGACAAGTAGTGAAGGACATGCGGGAGTTTATAAATGCCCAGAATTTCTCCACACAGCACAGCAGCACCTTCTTCCACTCCATGGTCCTCGCTCCTTGTCCTGAGACAAAGACAAGCCTGGCAGAATAAGAGGAAGGAAGCCATGGGAGACAGGGACATGTATGACTAGAAATTCCTTGGGGGCTGTGGAGCCCGTTCTATGATTTTTTTCTTTGGCAGAGGCCAGTTAGGTCCTCGTGGACAGTGCAATGGAACAGTGAGCCCATATCTGCCAACCACGTAGGTCCGTCTGAAGAAATGTTTCCTGTGTGTGGGGAGCAGTGGGTGGGGGGAGATAATAAAAGCAGGTGGAAGGCAGAACTTGAGATGCCTGAGGTTTGCACTTTCCTATTTTGTTAGACAGATCCGCAGCTCAATGGGAACCTTTATTGGTCATGTATATCCAGGCCTGTTTCTGGTCTTCTATGGGTTTTATCAGGCAATTTTAGTCTCCAAAGCTGTGATATTCAATGGCTCGCTCCCGTATTCTTCATGTCCTCCCAAGAATAAGGGAAGATGGGCCAGGCTGTGGAAAATATCCTTTGGAGGTTGGGCAAAGATAGTAACTGGCATTCTTTTGATAGTTTATGAAATCAGCAGCATCGAAGGAGGTATCAGATTGATGAACAGGGAAATGCCACCAAGGTTCATGTACCCCAAAGAGTGGCAGCACCTCACCATGTTTGTCCTCTTCACCCTCAGCGGCTGTGCAGACGTTGTGAGCAAGAACGTGCTACCTCAGAGATGCGTGGTCCTAGAAAAAGGCACCCTGGTCCTGAGCTTCTATGAGATTCTGCTACTGTTGGCGTCCCATGTTAAGGACTCAGCAGGAGTGGAGCAGCAGTTCCACTTGCTGCTCATCTTGGTGACGTTCCTGTTGATGGTGGTGCTGACTGCAGAGCTCTGGACTCCTGAGACGATTCACCTCTGGCTGATTAAGACTTTCCTGTTCCTGCTGATGGGCTCCTGGCTGGTGCAGGCAGGCTTTCTGTACAAACCAATCTCTGGCTACCCATGGGATGATGATGACATCAGCGACATCATGTTTGTCACCACCTTCTTCTGCTGG
>PVJX010050132.1:0-10808 GCA_004027295.1 Dolichotis patagonum | reverse complement strand
GAGCACTGCAGGAGCCCAGGCAGGGATCATTGTCCCTGCAGCCACTTGTCCATCTTCTCCAGGTCTCACAGCCACTTAGTCCTCCTTCCACATCTTACAAACACACTTGCAGTAGTGGGATACAGTGCACTGCCATGCCTATTTCTCTGATTCCCAAAATGAACTTAGCGAAAAGATGTAGTTAACCCTGGATCCTAAGTATTTGGAACCAAGTAAGCACCTGTGATGATTAATTTTAGGTGTTAACCTCAGTGGAGTAAGTAAGGGCTGGATACCGGGATAGCGGGTAAAGCATTATTTCTGGGTATACCTGTGGGTGCTTCCATTTTAATCACCAGACCGAGTAAGGAAGATCTGCCCATGCTCATTGTGAGCAGTCAGCCAGCGGAGGGACAGAACAGAAACTCCAAAGGGGCTTCCACTCTGTCTTCTGGATCTGGGACGCTCTTGTGACGGCGGACACCAAAGCCGTGGGTTCTCCAGCCTGCGGCTGCAAAGTACAACTCCCTGGTTCGCAGGCCTTCAGACGGCTGTGCCACCAGCTCTCAAATCTTCAGCTTGCAGATGGGCCTTCAAGGGACTTCTTAGTCCCCAGGATCACGACAGCCAATTCCCAGAATAAATCCTATTTCACCTGTCTTTAATTGTCCTTCCGGTTTTGGTGATGGTTACCTTTGACTGGATAGAAAAAAACCTAGAAGTTAGTATAGCACATTTCCGGGTATGTCTGAGAGGGTGTGTGCAGAGATGATTGGCAGGTGAGACAGCCAATTACGGGAGAGGACCCTCCCAGAATGTGGGCGGCACTACCTGAACCGGATGGGGACCCGGATGCAATAAAAATGGAAAGAGGAAACGTGAGAGCCTTTCTTTCTGTAGAGATGAGCAGCTTTCCTTGCCATCCTTCCACCATGTTCTGATTCACCACAGGCCCAGAAACAATAGACAGGTGACCACGGCCCAAAACCATGAGTCAAAATAAACCTTTCCTTCTTTATTTTCCTCAGGTATTGTGACAGAAATAAAAATCTTTAACAGTTTTGTGTCTGTGAAGAACCCTGAACAATACAACACTTGAATAAATAATGAATGGAAATTCTAATTCTCACTTCTAGTTTTTAAGAAGTCAAAATAATATTACTGAATGGGAGCAGTATTCTGGAAAACCCAGCAAGATGGGCTCTACAAGATACCAGTAGCAACTGGCATGTTAGCTAGCACATATGTGGCTAGAGGGGAGACACTTAAAATAGTTTTGGGGGGCATTTACTCTTTATAAAGGAAGAGAGTTCACCCTTTTCTGTCTTCTTTGGTGGTGACGTACACATTTGTCAATAGTTGCAAACAACATTCAGCCCACCTTACCAATAAGAATTAAAAATGGCAAATAGATGCAGTGTTGAATGTAATATTTTTGGGCTGAGGATTTAGTTCAGTGGTTCAAGCACCTGCCTGGCAAGTGCAAGGTCATGAGTTCAATCCCCGGTACCAAAAATAAATAAATAAATAAATAAATAAATACAATTGATGTTTTAATGTATACATGAAGAGTCACAAGATGACATGAGTTAAAAGAAAATATATTTTAACTTTGGATAAGAAAGTTTTTAAACATTCTCATTTACACAGATTTTTAGGAAATTATTGGGGAAAAACCCCCTAAAATCCAGGCAAATGGTGACATAATTGTGACGTTTGAATTCAATTTGGAAAATTATCCCAAGGTACAATACAAAGTGAAAATTGTTTCAAAAATCAAACACACCAGCCTATCAGAAAAACGTGAAACTGTCACTCTTGCCTCAGATCAGGCTCCAGCAGGTGTTTTTTTCTCTGTACTGCACAAAATCCTTCTTTGCTGAAAATACCCAGCTCTGTCTTAAGTGAAGGGCAGTTGATAGACCTGGGATTACTGTAGCAGTTAATCTTTGATGTTATCTATAAACTGAGCCATGGGGAGGCAAGGAAGAGTATCTTTGTGTCAGGTTTAGAGGAAAGGCGAGAAAAAAGCGCAGCAGCTTTGAATGTGCTGCTGTTTGCCTATGTGCAAAGGGTTATTATAAGAGGCTGAAGTATTTTGTAAAAGGCTATTTCATTAATTTTCAAACAATTGAGAAATGGCTTTTTTCTTAACTACTCATAACACTTTATTTTTACTTTGTACAAAATACAAAAATGCAAATCCAAAGAGTACAGACCAGTAGTGACAGGCACACTGCACAACAGCAAACCTTGCCTAGCAAGACATTAGTTTTTAAAACTTTATTTTAGTGAGTACATGCGTTATATAAAACAACAACGGCAACAACAACAAAATCACACAAAGAGGCTAGACGTTTTTGCTATTTTCACCCCCAAAATAATGCTTTCTGTCAAGACTTTGGATGAAGATGGGGGAAAGGAATTAAAAAGGCAAATCATTTTTTTTCCCATAAAAGAGTAAAAGCTAAAATGTCCTTATTTATTGTCACACTGATTAAATTTCTTCTGAAAAAGCCACAAACATAAACAAAACAAAACAAAAATCCTGAACTGGACAGACAGCAAATATTCAAGAGGGTTGTTAACCTATGTAACCGTTCAGTAGTTGAAAGAATCTTTTAAGACACTCTGAAGCCTGTCTAGTCATTTCTCAGTCCAGTGTCCACCCATCCTGTCCTTCTCTCCCAGAACAGAAATACTTGCATCATTAAGTCTGTTGCTAAGAATTAAGTTTCAAAAATGAAAGCAACATACAAAAATATTTAACAGAACTATGAAAGATGTAAGAAAAGTCTTTTCTTCATAGCAAGAAGTCTTTGCATGGTTTCTTTTGTCTGCTATTCAGGGTTTGTTTATCTGCCCCATGAATAAGACAGCACCTGGAAAATGAAAAGGAAATAATGAATAATACTTAAAAATACAATGAAAAAAATATTACTTTTAAGGGAAGGCAAGGAGCCACATTTAACTGATTTCTTGATTGTGCTGTTGGATAAAACTTTCTACAAGGAAAAAAGTGGCCTTTTTTTTCCTGTCTAATATGGTGGCTAGTAGTCATATATGGTGACTGAGTGCTCAAAATATTTTATTCTAGCTGATTTAAAGTTAGTCCTTGACGCATACTAATTAAGACATTAAAGATGTAATGAGATAAAAGGGTAAAGAACTATCTCCTAGTGTTGATTAACAGTAAACGCTACAACTGTTAGTGCCTACTCTGCACCTCTATGAAGCCTACCTTTCCACAAAGATAATCTCCCATTTCATAACTATACTAAAAGAACATTATCTTTATTCTACAGATGATGACACAGGCCAGAGTCAAGCTAAACGGTGTTGAGTAGACAATTCTCAGATCATAATGACAGAGTGAACGTATAAAAGTACAAGATATGTAGCTTCTTGGAAAAGTTTTAACTCATGTATTTATAAAAGTCCAAAGTATTCCAAAAGGATGTTGAGTTTCTCTGTATGTTAAAAGCAGCCACCACCACCCCTAAACCTAAAACCTGTCCATAGTTAGAGGACTGCATCACACACTGTAAATACAGCTTTGATTTTTCTGCCTCTTTAATGAGGATGGTTATGTGCTGTTGACAGAAGGGACAGAGATTAAGGAGAATCACTTACCTGTAGGATTATGTCGGATAAGAAATAGAAAAGGTCTGTCCACTATAAACCAGGGAGGCGATGACCTTGCAATTAAAATCGCAGCTAGAGGGACACAAGGAAAATGTGTTACACACCCAGCACGGGATCAGCTAGGAGGACACACTTCATTCCTTTCCCACACAATGGCCGCAATGGCCAATATTTACTGAACACCTACCACATACCACCTACCAGGTCCTCTACATTTATTATGTCATTTACTCAATAAAGGCAACATCTTCTCTAATACACATTCTTACTTCTTACAGTTTTTATGAGGATTAAGTGACACAAAACTTAAAACAGTGACTAAGTGAACACTGGATGCATACTCACTGCTACTATTAGCTATTTCTTATTCATACCATCTGCAGTGCTGATGAAGGCCCCGGTAACCTTTTTTTGTTTTGTTTTGTTTTGCTTTTCCGAGATAGGGAGTTGCTGTGTAGTCCAAGCTGGCCTTGAACTTGTGATCGTCCTTTCTCAGCCTCTGTGTGCTGGGATTTCAGGCAAGCACCACCATGTTTGGTTTCCTCTGGTCCTTTTGATTGTTTATTTGTTCATACATGTTTGTAGAATACAATGACTCCAGTCACTGTGGGACGTGGTGTACGTACATGACACGTTTTAATTATCCCCTCCCTCCATCTCTTGGACTCCTCCTACGGCCGTGGTCTTTTCCAGTCTTTCCAAGTCTGCAGAGCAAGGCCGAGGTCAATTCTCAGTTGTTTTGTCTGTGCCTTTTCCTCTGGCACATCATGTAGGTTTCCATTGCACCAGAAAGTAGACCATTCATCTGAGCCTACTGCACTGCACCGCTGCTTGGTAGCTCAGGTGTAGACATCTGACTCAGAAAGCAAATTCCTTTGCCATTTAGTAAGCCTCTGACAAGGCCCTAAGGGAGTGCAAGTGTAAAACATGCCTGTGGAAATCTCTCTGTCCTCTTCCGCACACCTAGTGACTGGCTTGATATTAAAGGAGGAATGTCTGTAGTTGCTCTGGGGCAAACCACCAAGGGTTATTAAAAATTCACAAAGAGTGAACAGCTAGCAGGTGGTATGAACTGTGTTTCTGCTCCTTGTCAAATTCATGCTTAACTCCCAATTCCCTAATATGAATGTATCTGAAGGATATCAAGGACAAATGAGGTCCTAAGAATGAGACCCTAATCCAACAAGGATTTCTTCTTTCCAGAAGAGGGAGAGACCCAGAGAGAGGAGGCGAGGAGGCACCATCTGCAGGCCACAAGAGAAAGACCATGCGAGAAGCCCAATCTGCCAGGCACACCAAGATCTGGCCTCCAGAGCTTCAAAAAATAAGTTCCTGTTGTTTAAGCCCTCATCTATGGCATCTGTGGTAGCCTGCATCCATTAATACGGCAGGACCCCAGTGGTCACCCAGGGCTCCATACATTACTACTCTGCTTTTGCAGCCTTGAAATTCTTAGTACATTTTAAACAAAGGAATCTGTATTTTCATTCTGCACACGGCTCCCCAAGTTGTACAGCAGGTCCTGATGACTATTCTAGTTGGCAAAATTGGTCAATAACTTTGGTAAAGTTTAGACGTCACTTACAATCACCCAGGAAGGACTTAAAAATTCCAAGTTCCTTATTCGAAGTCTGCCTTTAATGCTATTTTAAAGGAATGGAGAATTTTTTTTTTAATTTAAGAAAGGAAATAAAGTGTCTGTTGTGAGTTAGAATAGGATTTTTTAATGACCAGAAGTATCTGACCCAGCTCAAAGTGTATGTAAGTTCTTCACTTTATGAACTTACAGATTTTGGACAGACCTTCTCATCCAATCTCATGTGGATAATTAGGGGGCGACTTACGATTATTCTATTTCCTCCTGCACTATATAAGCCACTGAGGAGAAAGCAGATGTAGACGTTCTAATTTTCAAAGAAGCAACAGAACAATCCTGCCACACAGTGACAGATTCTTACTAATCCTTCCCTTTGTCCCAAAGAGATCTTATTGGCTCTTTTCCTGTAAGTGCTTGCGTTATTTTATGTTTCAATTCAAACACGGGTCTTTTCTGCAAATAAGAAGCCCAAATGTGCCTCATCCTCCTGGCAACAGGGGCTCAGCCAGGCAGAGTGAGCATACAGGACCAAATGCTGTTTGAATGAATGAAGCTCTTTGAAACAGGCCCATTCACTTGAATTATCTATAGCTGCGTGCACGATGTAATCAGAGACTCGAGAAGCTGTGATGGAAACATTATGACTGCAAAGCTGAAGTGCAGACCGTGTGGCTCATTTCAGGAGCTTGCAGACTGTCGTCCTGCAGGAATGTCTCACACTTAGAGAAATGGAGTGGAAGTCGGAGTCTCTGTCATTTCCTGAGGGACGGCTCACGGAGCCTGGCTGGACACAGGGCCTCGTGGCTGTTTCCTAAACTGCCATATGCACCATAGCAAGTCCGTTTCCCTGCCCTGTGACCCCCGCCACTTACTTGTTGCTGCAGAAGCTTTCGTTCCGTCTTCACTGACTTCGATTTTTGCTTTTTGAAAGATCTGAGAAACATGAAGGTTTTCTGACCCTGTTTGCAGAAAACAAAGTGAGTTATTTTGTTTGAGGTATGGGCTGTCCATTTGGCTGGGAGAATAACCTTAAAGCCACGGCAAATCCTAGATCTTAAAAAGCGTCAGGAAGAGGGACCTCTGATGGTGCTGGAGATGAGGCTGTAGGCAGCTGTCACTTGCAGTGAATTCAATCTCTGATCTAAGTAAACTGTTATATTCCCTACTAGGAGGGAGGCATACACATCAAATATTTTAGTGCCTATAGTTCAACTCTGATCACTCAGAATTTTATTACAAAAATAAAAAGAGTATAGTGGATCTTTTGGTGTTTTTGCGATACGATCTCACTATGCAGTTCAGGCTGGTCTTGAACTCACAGTGATCCTCCTGCCTCCTCAGCCTCCTGAGTGACTGCTGGGATTATAGGCATGTGCCAGCGTGCCTGGGTAAAGAGGATAGAGCTTCAAAAAGGGGTTTCAAGCTTTAAAAGATGCAAAGTTTTCCAGAAGACATAAGACATCAATATTATTCTTCAATTACAGAATATCAGGCCCAGAAAAGATTTCAAATAACATTTATATATGGGGACATTGAGGCTGACTTAGGAAATCTGCCTCCAAGTCCCAGGGCTAGTCAGTGGCAGCATAGGTGCTGGCTTTTCACAGCTGCAGCCTCACATAGCACAGGGCAGCAGTAGGAGAAGGGTGCTGAGTGAGAGAAGAGTTAGACTCTTGGACAGGGCTGGACACAAGTGCAGCTGTGCCTCAGAGACCGTCCAGGGCACTTACTACCCTTTTCTGTGAAGCCTGAACACCCAGAAGTAGCCCCAGGGTCACTATCCAGCAGGAGGACACTAGAGGTTAACCTGAGCCTGTTGGGACACAGGTCTGGGTGCCAAGGGCAAAGGGACCTTTGTGTTATTTGGTTGTTAGCTGTCTGCATCACTGCCTGATTCTAACATGACCAGCTGTGACTGAGATGCATAGTTGCAGGGCCCAAGTCATTTGCAAGGGTCAAGAGAACGCTGAAGGAAAACCTGGTCGTCCCTGTCCACCGCTCCCAGGTACTGGCATTTAGGCTAACGTGGTGGGTAACTGGAGAAGCAGGATGCAGATTCTAGCAGTGCTTCCTAATCTATGCTGGGCCGAAGGATCATGTCGAAAGGAAGACCTGAGTCAGGGTCTGGGTCAGACTCAAGATCATGCCACTAGCTGGGGAAGGGAATTGTTACAGTTCTGAGTCCAGATGTCCCCCCAAAGCCTCATGCAGTCATAGAGGTTTTTTTTGAAGGTAGCTGGATCTAGAATGTATGACTGATTCATAGAGCAATGCTACGATTTAAGGGTACTAGGATTAGGGGTGGGTGATTGCTGGATTAGTCCACTGATTGGACTGATACTACCTTAATTCCAGTAGGCTGGATACAATATAAGGGACAGAAAGAAGACTGTCTCCTTCTCTCTCTTGCTTTTGCTGTCTTCACTGCCATGAACTGCTGCCCCTCTACCCTGCCTCTGAGCCGGCCGATGATGGATTGAAACCTCTAAAAACCCTGAGCTAAATAAAACTTTCCTCCTTTAACTTTGGGTGTGAGGTACTTTGTCTCAGCAACAAGAAAAGTAACTAAGACATCAACAAACTGATTTCTTACCAGTAAAGGGGACAGACACAAACTGGAGTACAGCTCATGTTCAAGGCATGGCTTTTCTTTGGAAACAGGTAGCTGGGTTCTAGTTCAAAAGGCAAAGAACTGACCATTCAAACAAACTCTAGAAAAGGTGACACACACTGGCAAACAAAGGCTTCAGGATGCCAGGGATGTCACCACTGCTTTGGCAAAGGATTCTCATCAGACTCGTTTGAACTTTTGTTACTCCTGATTAACTGGCATTAACCCCAAAATACCTATCTGGCTACAAAGCATACCTATATATAATGTTGTTTGAGGGAAGTATTGGACAGCTCAAAAACCCTGTTTTTTCTTCAAACCTAAGGAAAAAGTTTGCATTCGAAAAGCACAGAATGACTAATATCTAAGGAAGAGCCACACTTTTAGGTTGAAGAGTGGTGCATGAAATGCTTCACCGAGCGGTCTCTAAGCGCTTGCCTGAAAGCCGCACATGAAATGCAGGCTGAGTGAGGTACGCGGATGTAAGTGATGGGGTCAGCAGCATGATTCGGTGACACATCAAGTTAAAACTTGGACACTGTGAGGGCAACACATTTCTAGCTCTGTTTCTTTTTTCTGATATTGGGGATTGGACTGAGGGTCTTGCATGTGTGAGGCAGGTGCTCTACCACTGAACTACGTTTCTACCCCTTTTCTGCTTTATTTTCAGACAGGGTCTTGGTAAGCTGCCCAGGCTGGCTTCCACCTTTCTCTTCTCCTGACTCGGTCTCCTGAGTAGTTGGGAGTAGAGGCACGCAGCTCCACCATGTCTGGCTTCGTTCTCATCTTTTCTCTATAAACAAATCAGAACCTGAGTTTGTAACCTGTTCTTCAAGCATAAGTTGTACATTGGACATACTTGTGATTTTTGCAAAGTTGGCCTTTGATGGATCAAACATCTCCGTAATGCCGAGAACTTTCAGCGGCTCTTTCAAATCTGTTTGTGCCACAGCTGTGAACCTGCACAAAAGCAGAAAAACGGTGTGTAGGGGGAGGGTGTCACAAGGCTATAAATGATACAGAATGATGTAATCAGAATGGAATCTTTTAAAGTACGATATGAATGATCTTAACTGTATCTTAACTTTTAGCCCTAAATTTAAACACCAGGTAAGTAGAGAACAACTCCTCTCTCATTCAGCTGGCAAGGGAACATCACAGTACACACTGACAATCATCCACATGTGTGCAACAGGCTGCCCTTACAACATGTCAGAAGATCTAGAAGATCCTCCTGTTACATTGATGTAAAGGTTCAGGGAACACAGTCGCTGGTACCTTGGAATATCTATAGATCCCCCATAGCCAACTGAAGAGCCACCTTCGTGGTTGCTGCAGTTCTTACTGGAACTGCAGATGGTACAAAGAAAGGAGCTACATTTCCGACAGCATATGTTGGGACTCTGAGAACATTTTTACTGTTAAAACAAGAATGAGCATTAGGCATAGGTGACCTGCTATTACATTTGGGTATAAAATTAGTTTCTTGCATATGTGTGGCCAAACTGGCTTTGAGATTTTATATATATATTAGTTACTAAGCCTGTCATCAGATTTGATTTCACCCTGTGGCAGAGCAGCAGGAGCAAGTGAGTGATTCTCATCCCAGGAAACCTATCTTGGTAATTTACCTGTTCTTTGCTCACTGAGGCCTCTACCACCACCATCACATCCATTTATATAAAGTACTGTTGACTTGAAGGCTTGTTTTGTTTAATAAAAACAACAAAAATCTTGGGAGTACTATATGTATTAGAAACATATTACTGTGATACTTAACCAAATAACTAGAGCATCAAAAACTACTAGAACTTTCCATCTCCATTACTACTAAGGCCTGGGCAGTTTAATGCTCCAGACAGTATGGAATGGTAATGTCAGAAAGTTTATAGAAAAGGGACAATATTCAATGCCTTCTCCACAAGTCTGGGCAAAACATTCCCCAACCTGTTAGAAATCAGTATTCACACAGAAGCTGAGATCACTTTACTCTTGGCTTCAGTCATAACAGCTCCAATTCCATGCGTGTTTTACTTTTAGGGCATAACAGAAAAACTGCTTAAACACAAGCAGAAGACCTGTGCCTGGGTGGTTCCAAAACACCTACCTACCACCTAGCTTGGTCTCTGGAAACTTCTAACTGAAACTTAAATAACTGAAATGAAGCCCCTTATCAAAACCCCTGGAGCTCCCTGACACAGTATGATGGCATGCATGTGCCATCATGGAGAGTTTGTCCTCGTAGAGAGACTTGGGTACCAGAGCTGCCCTCTCTCCATTCTTCTTCTTATCCTACCACACAAGAGACAGAGGAAATGCACAAAAACATTCAGCAAAGATCAGCCTTGTACTCCCACCACAAGATTTCTGCAAAATAAAAGAAGCTTCACGAGATGAGACATTTTACCTCGTGTTGCTACATGTGCTGCGTAACAGCTACCGACCAAACAGCCCACTGTTTCCTTTCGGGGAAGCGGTCACTTACTTGGGCAGGACCACCTGCACCCTCTTGGGCACCATGGTGTTCATCCAGCTGTCGATGGTCTTGGTGCTGATGTGGGGGATGAGCGCTGACAGAGGGGTGGAGCTCTCCGTGGGCAGGGCGATCAGCATGCTGATGCTTTCTCCGTGGTAGGGCAGCTCGATGAAGTTGTACCACAGGTCGTTGGGCGTGCTTGTGGACCCTAGGGAAATCGCAGGCAGGATCAGTGCATCTGAGTGACTTCAGAGGGAACGTGTAGGCGGAGCTGCGGAGGGAAGCCAACAATTCAGCTGGGGGACCTGTCTGTTCCCTCAGTAGCTTCCTCACAAGGGCAAAGATAAGGACAATGATGTCTTCCTTCCATGAGACAGGACGCTGTTCTTCCAGTCTAGACAGAATGCCTTTGGGCATCGCTAAATCCACTTTAATTCTGTGGAACAGAATGCAACTAGATCATCAGACACTCACAATACAGTGCTGTGCAAGAAGCTGAC
>PVJX010050131.1:0-10806 GCA_004027295.1 Dolichotis patagonum | reverse complement strand
ATGGCTTAATACTATTGTGTTATGTTTGATATTATTGTATTTGAAACTATGCTCAACTATAGCAGAGTAAGAGATATGGTGTTAGATACTGTTGATGTCCAGTTGACTTAATGTAAAGTACTGTGTTGCCTATGTTGTCCTGTTCTGATCTGCTCTGTACTGCCCCCTTTTGTTTTATTCTCTTTCAAAAAAAAAAAAATTCAAGATGACCATGGTTCCAGGAACAGCAGCAGAGGAGTATCGCCAAACAAGACAGGCAATTGAAGGAAGGGGGAAAGTGGAGGGCCAACAACAGGAGGATAGCAGGGCAGAGACAAACCAATGTATGCTGATTGTAACCATTAATGTAGATGGCCTCAGGTCAGCAATAAAAAGAAACACAGGGAGAGTCAATCAAAAAACAAGATCCATCAATATACTGTATACAAGAAACACATCTAACTGGGAAGGAAATTCATAGACTGAAAATCAAAGGAGAGAAAACAATTGTTCCATGTGACAGGAGACAAAAAAAAAAAAAGCAAGAATAACTTCCCTATCAACCATAGAATGGATAGAAAGATACGGTATTTTCATGCAGTGGAAAGCTATCCAGCTATAAAGTAGAATAATCTTAAGGCTCTTGTAGGTAAATGGACGCAACTGGAGATCATGTTCATGACCAAAACAGTTCGAACTCATATGTGTGAACTCTAGCATAAGAAACAGAAGGAGTTAACGGGATCCAAAAGCAAAGTAGTTCATGTAAGAGCAAAGGGGAGGAAACATCTGGGAGGGAAAGGTGGAAACTACTGTCGATTTCTTATTGTCTTATCTTGAACTCTTGCATTGTTTACATAATTTTGTCAGGTTTGGCTTTGTTCTGTCTTGTTGTGTTAGATTTTATAGTGTCAGATGGTAGGGGCAGCTATTTTGAATATAATGGGATATTTTATGGTAATCATGGTTTCCTGTTATATTGCTGTGAAGTCTTACAATGCTTTCATTCATTGGTTTGATTGGTTTTATTCTGTTTTGTTTGGTTTTATTATGTGTGATGGTATGAACTGCTATTTTGAAGAAAACAAGACATTATGGCAGCCATTGCTGATTTACTATCATCTTGTTTTGAAGTCCTATCATACTTTTGTTCTTCCTTTTTGATTGGTTCTATTCTGTTGTGTTTTATTTGATTTTATTATATATGACGGTATAGATAACTTTTTTGAGGAAAATGAGATACTATAGTAGCCATTGTTCATTTCCTGTTATTTGGTTTTGAAGTCTTGTAATGCTTTCATTCTCATTCTCTTGAATGGCTTTAGACTATTTTGTTATTTTTGATATTATTGTGTGTGAAGGTATGCTCAACTATTTTGAAGAAGAGACATTATGGTATTTATTCTTGATATCTGGTTGTCTTGTTGTGAAGTGCTGTGTTGCTTGCATTGTTCTGTTCTGATTTGCTTTGTTCTGTTCTCTTTTGTTTTATTCTCTTAATACAAAAAACTTTTAAAAATGAGAAAAAAAATCTAAAAAATAACAACAGAAATAAATTCCTATGTGAACCACAATGAAAATACAAAAAAAAGCCCACTTTACAACAAAAATAATCTTAACTTTAATTATCATGCTTAGGGCAGTCTTCACATGTGAAAACAGTATGTGCCATACACAAGTATTGCTTACACTGAGAGTATGTGTGTTTTATTTCCCTGTCTTGTTTAGTAGGAAATACTCAGCATCTTGCTGGTCTCCCTCTTTTCATAGGAGGTTTTTGTGATGTTTCACCTGTCTGCCAGTCTGCTGCTGAATTCTTTTGTGGAATTCTTTGAACAAATATATATTGCTCTTCATCTGTTGTAACTGATCATTTATCAATTCCCACCCTAATTCTCTAAGAGAATTTCTCCATGACATTTTGCACTAGTTGTTTTCTTTGTACACTATACAACTATTTATGCCTGACATGTTTAGGAACAAGTATAACACAACAATTGACCAAAACTTTGTGTTTTGAGTGACATCATAGTTGCTGTGTAATTCCTCAACAACAGCTACGCGATCCTTTCATTTTGCTGTAAAATGTGAACATTTCTGCTTGCATTTGTGTTGAGGATTCAGTATCAATCTTGGTCTGACTTTTTTTTTTTTTTGAGACAGGGTCTTGTCATGTAGTTTAAGTAAGAAAAAAACACATAGCTGAACATATTTACCCCTTGGCTGGAGATACATACTGGGAACAAAACAAAAATGTAGACAAGGGATGAAACTGAAGCACCTCCAGTATCAACAAATAAGTCATTCAAATTCTGGAGTATAATTTCAGTATATTATTTATTTTTACACAATATATTCAAAGTACATTGAGTATAATACTATCCATGGTCTTGTCATTTTCAGGCTTTATTATGTTGAGGTATATTTTAAGTACCTCAGTATTTAATACTCTTTATTTAATTGACAATTAAATTGTATATATTTATAGTTCAGAACAATGTAGCGTTGTAATATGTATATACATTATAAAATGTCTAAATCAAATTAACAAGTGCATTATCTTATTAATTATCATTTTGGTAATGAGAACACTTAAAATCTACTAGCAATTTTCAAATATACAAATATTGTTATTAGCTGTAGTTACCATGGTATTCAATAGAGCTCTTGAACTTATTCCCCCTGTACAACTGAAATTTTATGTCCTTTGGCTATTGTCTCCTCAATTTCCCCACCTTCAAGTCCTTGGCAACCACTGTTTTACACTTTATTTGTATGAGTTTTACTTTTTATATAGTTGACATATATGTCACATCATGCAGTATTTATCTTTCTGTGCTTAACTTATTTCACTTTATTATGCCAATTCAATCTATGTTGTCACAATGACAAGACTTATTTTTAAGGTTCACTACTGTAGTAGTTATACATTATATACATTATATGTATTCTTTATACATTATATGTATTCTTTATCTATTCACTTAATGATAAATACTTAAATGGATTCAATATCTTGAACATTGTGATTTATACTGCACTGGCCACAAGAGTACAGATAAGCCTTCAACACACTGATTTCTTTTCTATTGGTATAAACCCTCTAAAAGGATTGCTGAATGATAAATAGTTCCATTTATATTATTTTGAGGAATCATCACACTATTTTCTATAATGCATGTACTAATTTACATTTCTACCGTGTACAAAAATTATCTCTTATCCATATTCTTACAACATTTGCTATCTTTAGTCAATTTTATGATAGTCATTCTGACAGGTATGAAGTGATTATCTAATTGTGGTTTTGCTTTGTACCTAATTTCTCTGATAATTAATGATATTGAGTATTTTTTCATATATCCAGTGGCCATTTGTTTGCCTTCTTTGAGAAATGTCTATTAAAGTCCTTTGCCCATCTTGTAATTGAGTTGCTCTTTTGCTACTGAGTTGTTAAATTCTTTACATGTTTTGGATATTAACCCTTTATTGGATGTATGGATTGCAAATGTACAGTATTTTCCCATTTCACAAGTTGTTTTCTTGGTTTCTTTTCTGGGTAGTTCATTACTAGTGTGTAAAAATATTAATTTTTGTATGTTGACTTTATATATACTAACTTTACTGAATTTATTTAAGAGTTCTAAGAGTTTTGGGTGAGATTTTTAGGGTCTTCTCTATCTGATCATTTTGTCCACAAACAACTTTACATGGTGCTTATTTCCTATGCTTCTTATTTTCTTCCCTTATCTAATTGCTCTGGCTAGGACTTCAACTGTGGTACTGAAAAGAAACAGAAACAATGGATGTTCTTGCCATATTTCTGATCTTAAAGGAAATGCTTTTAACTTTTCATCATTATGATGCTACCTATGGACTTGCCATGTACAGCTATTATTGTGCTGAGGAATATTCCTTCTATAAATAATATGTTGAGGTTTTTTAATCACAAAAATCTGTAGAATGGCTTTTTTGCTTCTATTGAGATAATATGTTTTTTGTACTTCAGAGAATGTAGTGTATCACATTTTTTGATTCATATATATTGAACTGTCCTTGAATTGCACTGATAAGTTCCACTTGAGCAAGGTAAATGAGCCCTTCAAAGTACTATTGAATTCAGTTTGCTAGTATTTTTCTAGATGATGATATCTGCATGTATATTAGTTTTTCATTGCTGGGATAAAAACGCCTGACATACACAACTTACAGGAGGCAAGTTTTATTTTTGTCTTATGGTTTCAATACATAGTCATCTGGGTATAAAATATGGTAGAAGGGCATAGTAGAGAAAAGCTGCTTAATTCTTCACAGCTAGGAAGCACAGCACAGGGGAAGAGACATAGAGGGAAGGGCCAGGAATAAGATACAGTCCCCAAAGTCATGCCCCCATAGCCAATACAGACACACCCGCAAGTGTGCTTTACTAATCTCCTAGGTGTCTCTCAAGTCAGTGAAGTTGACCATCAAAATTAACCATCAGAGCACCTATGCTCATCTGGGATACGGGCCTGTAATTTTTTTTCTTGTGGTACCTTTGTTTGATTTTGGTATCTCAGTTTCTGAGTTTAAAATTAATTTGGAACCTGTGTGGTGGTGCATACCTGCAATTCCAGCACTCAGGAGGCTCAGCAAGGAGGATCAAGGCTATTCTTGGCTGCAATGTGAGTTCAAGGCAACTTGAAGTACATGTCTCAAAAAAATAAAATAGGAGAATAATTTGCACCTCTCCTTTCCTCCATTGTCCCAGGAATGTGTGGCTGGTGAGAAGAGTGTGAGTTCCCATTCCTTCCTTCCTCTTTTTGCCCAGGGACAGCTGGCAAGAGGACAGTCAGTTTGTCTCCTCCTTTCCTCAATTGACCTGGGATGGTGCAGCTAGTGAAAGAAGTCTGAGATCCACCCATTCCTCTCTCAACTGGTGGGTCTCAGGGCCTGGAGGCCTACAGGGATGCCAGCAACACAGTAGGACCCTGGGCAAGGTACCACATGATAGACATGCAAAACTAGAGGCATAGAAAGAGATCATGCAACATTAGCAACAGGTGATCTCTAACATTTCTTTTTATTTAATGCTACTTATCCTCTTCCTCTCCTTCATAAAGTATCTCATTTAATTTTATGATGCCTTCATGTGAGTAAACACTGTCTTTTCTATTTCTAGTTTACTTCAAAACTCCTAGGCTTTCTCTTGCAATCCTTCCCTTCTGTGTCCTACAATTACTCAAAACCTGGATAATTATTCTGTGCCCTCCAACATTGCCACTGGTATATTTAACATCATTCACCTCTCCATCCTACTCCCTATCCTCTTGAATGCCTCCAACAGAGTAAAATCATTTTACTAAGTGGAAAATCATTGCATACAAGTTCCTGGTATAAGTTGGATTATATAATATATCTGTAGACCTTCCTCCTACAGTTATAAATATCAGGTTAATAAGTACCACAGTTTGTCAGTACCCAGGCTGCAACATGAGTCTATTGTTATTGCCAATACTCCTCAAATTCTTTACTAGGATATCATGCATACTATAAACTCTCCCCCGCCGTATGACAACATTGTGATTGTAAGGAGCATAATCATTACCATATCCAGTACCAGAGTAATGGGCCTTAAGTCAAATAGATAGCAACTCGTCAGTCTTAATATATTGGGAAGGGAGGTTCTTGGGCTAGACATACAGACCAAGAACCACCTACATCTAGAAGATATCTGGAGGAACAGACATTTCCTAGGAAAGCCTTGACACCAGTGATAAGGCTATCTAAAATAACAAATCTACAAACATCAACACAGAAAACAAAATAAAATAGTAAATAGAAAATGACATGACAAAGAAGCAAAATGCAATCTCAAACACACAGCCCACCCAGGATGCATCCAGAACACAAATAAATAGAGGAAATTGGAAGTTAACAAATGTAACTTTCTGAAATAATAGCAGCAGAAATGAAAAAAGCAAATGGAAGAGGCCATAGAAAAAATAATCTCTAAGGTGCAAAAAGAAATGACTATCAAAATAAAAAATATTAAAGTAGACACAGATAAACAAATAGAAGAGCTCAGGAAAATGTTGGAAACCATGAATGCCAACAATAGACAAGAAATGGAATAGATAAAACAAATTCCAACAGATTCAGTAGATTAGAAGCTCCATTGAAATTATATGCAGCAGATTGAAGTAGATGAGGATAGAATATCAGATCTAGAATATAAGAATGCTACTAGTGACCAGGAAAGGCAGATATCTTAATAATCATGAGACTATAAAAAATATCCAACACTTATAAGATGAAGGTAAGAATAAGAATGTAAGGTTGATTGAATCAGTGAGAAGGCTGGAGACAATGCAAAAGCCATTAGAAACCTCTTCACAGAAATAATGGCAGAAAACTTCCTAAACATGGATAAAGAATTTGACATACAAATAATGAAGCCTACAGATACTCAAGGCCAAATACTCATGGCCAAAATGAGGTTCCACAAAAGCATATAATAATCAAGATTCTAGAAATTCAGCACAAGAACAAAATATCAAATATCAAAAGCAGTTAGCAAAAAGAAACATATCAGCTATAAAGGGAAGCCCATCAGAATCACAGTAGACTTCACAACACAAAGCCTCAAATCAAGGCTATCTTGGAGTAAAGTATTTCAAGCCCCAAATGAAAACAATCTTCAACCCAGATTGATGTACTCTACAAAATTTTCTTTCAAAATTGGAGAAATAAGATACTTTCATGACAAAGAGCAGCTGAAAAAAATTATGATCCCTTATATTCTATTAATTATTTTTTCTTACAGATTGACAGTCTTTCCTAAAGCCTCCCACATCATGCATAAAGTTGTCTTCATGTTGTTCTACATAACAACTGTCTTAGTTCTATCTTCAGCTGTTTAGTTGAACATGAGAACCCTGTGGGTCTATGCTCTCACCTCTCTTATAATGACACAGCCATGGCTCTCCCCACCCCTACTCTATAATTTCCCAAACATGATTCAGCCATCAAGGCCTTATATTTCTCATGCTTCTTATTCCTTCCAGCTCAACTCCTGGACCAAAGACAAGCCCTATCTACCTACACTTTTAACTTTTACCATTTCAGATGGGGGGGATAATTATTCCTCATAACTTCACTCCTCCTAACCCCACACTTATTTTTCAGATTCTACCTCACCATGGCCCTGATGGAATGGCAGATCAAAGACACCTTTCTTTCTACCTCTCCTGGCTCCTTAAATGTGATAGTGGACTGCCTCCTCATAGCACCTTGTCTCTTAGTTTCTCCAATCTAGGATGTGAGCATTCACCAATGATAAAATTATCCTGGCTGAAACACCTAGTACCAGCTTCTACATGGGCATCAACCATCATCCTGTCAACCTTCCTGAACCCCAATACAGTGCCCCCTTTCAGCAGGAAGTAGTAAGAGAGAGACTTCATTCTTTTCCTAACAATAAAAAGATAGGAATGAAGGAGTTTTGCCTTAGAATAAATTACAGGACATTACGGTGGTGGAAGGTTACCACCTACAGTACCTCGGTGGGGAAGTGGGAGCCTCAGCAACCCTTCACCAACCCAGAGGATGTCAGTGGGCCAGCAAGAGCATGGTGAGCCCCACTCCAAACAGAGGAACTCAGTGGGTCAGCAGGAGCCTCAACAAAACCTCCTCCCAGCCAGAGGACCTTGGTGAACCAGTGAGAGCATGGCTGAGCCCTTCTTCCATGCAGAGAACCCCAGGTGGTCTGGCAAGAGTGCTGCAAAGAGTCCCCCCACCTGGAGGAACCCAACTAGGCCTGAAATACCCCTACTGAAATAGTAGGGTTTTCTGTTTGGGAACACACTATAAACAGGTGGGTCTAGTGGCCTGGAACAGTCTAAAGCAGCAGTAACAATACAACCTAAGGGTTGGTCACATCAATACTCCTAGGTTAGTAAGCCTAGGAAGAATATAGGGCTCACACAACTGACACTGTAGGAGGAATTCAGGTGACTGGTCCCTCCCCTACACTGAAGAACCCAGTAAATGGGTGAATGTCAGCCACACAATAGGATCATAAGACACACATGACAGTGAAGTTACTGGGATTGAAAAGGTCAAAATATTAAACCAAGAGGTGAAAATGACCAACCAAAAAAGCAAAATGGAATCTCAGATGGCTAGCCCATCTGGAACAAGTACCAGAGACAAAAAAATAGAGGACACTGGAAGGCACACATGTGAAATTTCTGAAAAGTTAGCATGTAAAATAAGGGAATAAATCCATGAGGCTACAGAGGAAATTAGATTATAAATAATCTCTTAGGTAAAAAAAGAAATGATAACCTTAATAAAGGAGTTACTCAGTATAGCTAGAGAAGATATAAAAAACTAAAGGAGCATAGAAAAATGATGGAAATTTTGAATGAACAGTATCAGAAAGAAATAGAATACATAAAAAAATTAAAAAAGCCATCCAAAAAATTAAAAATTCCATTGAAAGCTGGCAAAACTTCTTGAATGAAGCTGAAGATAGATTTTAAACCTTGAAGACAGGATCAGGGCTAGTGATCACAAAAGGAAACAACTCTTGAAAATAACAAGGGACCATAAAATAATTCATCAGCTTCAAGATGATGCAAAGAAAAGCAATGTCACACTAATAGGTGTCAATGAAAATGCAGGAGTCAATGAAAATCACATAAAAAACTGTTTGCAAAGTAACAGTAGAAAATTTCAGAAGAGTAGGAAAAGAATCTGACATACAGATAAGTGAGGCATACAAACTCTGAACATCCATAACCAAAATAAATCTACACACAGACATATAATAATTAAGATCCCCAAAATTCAGCACAAAAACAGATTACTAAAAGGTAGAGAAAAGAAACACCTCACCTATCAAGGAAAGCAAAATAGAATCATGGCTGACTTCTCAACACAAACCCTCAAGTCAAGATAAGCTTGGAGTGAAGTATTTCAAGCCCTAAAAGAAAACAACTTCCAACCCAGATTGACATACCTTGAAAAACTACCTTTCAAAATTAATGGGAAAATAAGATATTTCTATGACAAAGACTAACTGCATAAATTCATGTCCACCAAACCAACCCTAGAAACAGTACTGAAAAACATTCTAGATAGAGGTAAAAATGACCACATTTCTCAGAAGAATAACAAAAATCACTAGGCAGGGAAAGCAATTAAATAAGGGCAGTAAACCAACAGCAAGGAAATGAAAAAGATAAGCCAATATATATCAGTTATTACCATCAATGTGAATGACTTCAATTCCCTAATCAAAAGAAACAGATTAGGAGAATGGATCAATAAGCAAGATCCAACAATGTGCTGTATATACGAAACACATCTAACTCAAAAAGAAACTCATGGACTGCTAGTCAAAGGATGGAAAATAATATTCCATGAGATAGGAACCCAGAAAAAAGCAGGAGTAGTTATTCTGTTTGCAGACAATGTGAACTTCAAACTAACAATGATAAAAAAAAGGTTGCTACATTTTTGTTAGGGGAAGAATTCAAGAGGAAGAGATAACAATCATAATATATATGTGCCAAATACAGGAACACCCAACAGTGTAAGACAAATACTAATAGACATGAAAAATCAAACATTCAATAACACAATTGTAATGGGGGATCTTAAAACCTCATTGTTACAAAGAGAGAGAGATCAACTAGATAAAAAGTCATCAAGGAAATAACAGAATTGAATCCAATCTGTGAACAAATGGACTTACTAGATGTTCACACAGTGTTCTACCCATCAACATCAAAATACATATTCTTCTCAGCTGCACATCTGACATTCTCTCAAATAGACCAATATTAGCCCATAGAACATGCTTAAGTAAATATTATCTGATCATAGTGCACTGAAATTGGAAATTGATTGCAAAAGAAACTTCAAAACCCGCATAAACACATGAAAATTAAATAACACCCTCTTGAACAACAAATGGGTCACAGATGAAATTAAAGAAGATATTAAATGATATCTATGATTAAATGAAAATGCAGATACAACATACTGGAACCTGTGGGATGCAGTGAAAGTAGTCCTAAGAGGGAAATGCACAAAAATAAATTGTCACATCAGGGAAACGGAGTACAAATAAACAACCTAATGTTGCACTTCAAGCTTCTAGAAAGAGTAGAGCAAGTCAACACCAAAGCTCATAGAGAGGTGGAAATTATAAAGATCAGAGCAGAAATTAATGTAATTGAAACTAATAAAACAATACAAAGAATTAATAGATCAACGAGTTGATTCTACCAAAAAAAAATTCTAAAAAAAATTGGGCCAGGGATTTAGTTCAATGGTGTAAGTACCTGCATGGTTAGCATGAGGTCATGAGTTCAATCTCTGGTAAAAAACAAGCAAACAAACAAACAAAAAAACAATTCCAAAGAGTTGGTTCTTTGAAAGAATAAACAAAATTGACAAACTCATAGCTAAACTTATCAAGAAAAGGAAGGAAAAAAGTCAAATTCATGCAATGAGGAATGAAAAGTGTGAAATCACTACAGACCCCTTGGAAATTCAGAAGACAATCATCACCTACTTTGAAAGCTTTTACTCACATAGGCTGGAAAACATAGAATAAATGGACAGATTCCTAGAAACATATGAATTACCAAAACTGAATCAAGAAGATATAAAAATTTAGAACAATACAATATCAGTTACTCAAACAGAAAACATATTAAAACTTACCAACAAAGAAAAGCCCAGGTTCTGATAAATTCAAAGAAGATTATTACAAGAAATTTAGAGAAAATTTAATGCCAACACTTCCCAAAGGTGTTGAGTGAAACTGAAAGG
>PVJX010050130.1:0-10807 GCA_004027295.1 Dolichotis patagonum | reverse complement strand
CCTGGGCCACTGCAGGGCACCCAGGGCCAGGCCAGAGGGCTGCTGGGAGCCCGGCCCGCAAAGCCCTCCCGGGACGCAGTCATAGACAGAGCAGCTGGTCCCCGGCGTGGTGCTCTGTGTATCAGCCCTGCTCCAACGCAGCAGATGTGTGTGCTTATTTAAGACAGGGCCTTGCTGTGTAGCCCAGGAGGGCCTTCAATCCTCAGAGATGCTCCTGCCTCAGCCTCCTCAGTGCCCAAAATGCAGATTTCCCCCAACAGATGTTTGGGTGCCCAAACAAGGTGAGGCCCCTGAGACCTGTGCCAGGCTCACTGCCCAGGGGAATGGAGCTACTTAAGAAACCGTGAGCCACACCCGTGTCTGCACACCTCAGGGTCTGGCAGTGCCCTCCTCCGTCCTCCCACTGCCGCTGGAGCCCCCTGAAGTGCAAGGACTTCTTCCACCTCCCTGCACGCCGCAAGGTGAAGTTTCACACACACTGCAGGAGTCACCCATTTCCAAACCATTAACACACATGTAGCCAGGCAAGGAGTCCTAGCACATGGGAGGCTGAGGCAGGAGGATCGCCACAAGTTCAGCCAGCTTGCACTACATAGCTGAATTCTAGGTTGGCCTAGACTCAACATAAAGAGACTCTGTCTCAAAAAAAAAAAAACAAAAAAACAAAAAGAAAAACAACAACAGCACAAAGATGAATCACTTGGGGTTCACAGACCTCTTAGCTTTTAGGACCAACACTTTTGACTTAGATATAGCAGCCTCTCCCCTTCCCTTTCTTTTCTATCAGCTTCCAGTTATTTTTTCCTTCCTTAATTCATTCAACAAACATTTACAGGTGCCTGGGATATAACAGGTTTTTCATGACCTTAACTTTTCGGAGCCTAGGTTTTCCCAGCAAAATGAGGACTCAAATGCTCTGTGAGTTTGTCAAAAGACTTTAAGGCCCGACAGGACCTTGAAGTGCTTCTTACTGTACTGGTATGTGTGGGATAATTCACTCCAGAATTATTCATAACGAAAATCAAACTGGGGGCTGGGGGTTTAGCTCAGTGGCTTAAGTGCCTGCCCAGCAAGCATGAGGTTGTGAGTTGGATCTCCAGGACCAAAACAAAGAAAAGAAAACTGGGCCCAGTGATGCAGGCTTATAATTCCAGCACTCAGGAGGCTGAGGCAGGAGGATTGCCAGGAGTTCAAAACCGGCCTGGGCAACATAGCAAGATCCTGTCTCAAAATACTGAAAACAAATAAACACAGAAGCAAATGAAAAGGTCAAAAGGTCAAAGTCCCGCAGGGACAGAGCTCAAGCTCCCGGGGGAGTGGCCACATGAGAAGCTGGGAAAATGCGATCAACCCCCAGCCCCGGACCCTGCTCCCACCCGGCTCTGGCCACGCTGATTAGAAGTGGTTTTGCTCAGTTCTGGGTCACAATGACTCCACCGGCATCCTTTATTTTCCCAGGCTGTCACTGGTGGTGACGTCCAAAAAGATAGTGGCTTGACAGCATTTGGGCCCCTCGGGGGCCCAAGAGCCTCTGAAAGGTACCTGACACCACAGAGCCAAAGTGCAATGTCCTGGACCCCCAAGACCAGAGCCCTGGGGAGCCACTCTTCACCACCCAAGCTCCACGAGTGCCCACCAGTTTCAAGGTCCAAAAGGCGGGTTAATTTTCATTCCTTCTTTCGTGAGATAGGGTCTTACGCTGCAGTCAAAGCTGGCTTCAAATCCACAGCAATCCGCCTGCCTCAGCCTCCCAAGTGCTGGGATTACAGGCATGGGCCACCATGCCCAGCTGGAGGCAGGTTAATTCTCAAGCAGTGGGAATAAAAAAGAGAGTATTTTTTTCAGTACTGGGGATGGAACCCAGGACCCTTGTACTGAGCTACATCCCCACGCCTCTTTATTATTATTTATTAATGTTAAGGCAGGTTCTCGATAAATCACTGGCATCCAGGCTGGCTAGAACTTGTGATCCTCCTGCCTCAGCCTCCTTCCTCACCTCCATACTGGGCACACAGCAGCCCCTGGCGAGCATCATAAGGTTCACTGAACTAAATCAGACCCACACACTTTTGCCGTGGCTTGGTTTTTCCTACTCGGAGCCCAAACTATAAACAATGGAAAAACTGTTTTTTCCATTGTTCCAAGTGACATCTCGGAGCCCAAACTATAAACAACATAAAAGACAGATGACAGGACACAGGAAACCTAGCTCCCGTGAATGAGGAAGGGACGGGGTGGGGGTGAAAGGAGTGAAGGTGAGCCGTGTGCACCCCCAAGTGCACCCCGGAGGTGAACGCACATGTGTGCTCATAAGCATTTTCATTTTAAAAAATATTTATAGCCGAGCAAGCATGGTGGCGCACACCTGTCATCCAGCACTCGGGAGGCTGAGGCAGGAGGGTCTTCATAAGTTCAAAACAAGCCTGGGTTACATAATGACCCTGTTTCAAAGCAAAACAAAAATAAATAATTGTAACAATAAAAAGATGATAATAATAATAATAATAATAATAAGGGCTTGGGATATAGCTCAATAGGAACAGCCCGGGTTCCATCCCCAATATTGCAAAAAGTAAACAAATAAAAATTGGGAAAAGGAGCATGGTTTTGTTATTCTGTTCTAAAATATCCAAGCTGTGCTCATTTTCTAATTTTTGGTGATCACAGAGCCCTCGATTCCCAGAAGGCTCTGTGTGGTCCTCCGGTCCTGGCCACGGGCACCGTCTGGAAAGAGACAGCATCCCCGGCAGGTCCTGGACTTGCAGCAGAAGTCGCTGCCAGGAATTAAATCTGTGCTACTCAAACCTGCACACCCCGCTTTGCCTAAGTTGCCGGCTCAGTTTTTCCTCTGCAGCCAGAAACCACCCTGACTAGTAAATCAGCTGGGAAATCAGGTGCAGGCAGGGGAGGGAAAAAAACAAAACACGCTTGGGAAATGGCTGGGATCTTGCTAAACTACCAGCACCTGTAATTTCCCCCAAATGTGTCGCTCCCAGCTGTTCAGTGCAGTGGCAGCAAGAGTGACATCTGCATACAGGAAACAGCAAAGTCCGAGCCCAGCACAAGGACCAGCTGCAGGAAGCCACCTCAATTCCAAGCACGTAGCCCAGAGTGGTGGCACTCATTTGTCATCCCAGCACTTGGAGGCTGAGGCAGGAGGATGTGTGTGAGTTCCAGGCCAGCCAAAGAAATTTAGGCTGATCGTGCAGGCAAGAAACAACAGCACAGTCAGAGGTTTGACAGATTCCAGATCTCAGCCCGCGTGCTACAACACCGTGCTTGGAACAGACTCAAGAAGTGGACGTGTCAAGGGCACTCCCTTGAAAATAGACCGAAAGGTTCTCACAAACTCTAGCGTCATATGTTTTACAAGAGTCCGCAAGGAGCATGACATTCTGGAGATTTTCAAATGGCGAAGCAAGTGGAAAACTATTTGCAAATATAATGAGGACCTTTGGGGGAGTCCTCACCCCCGGAAGAAAGGTGGCCACAGCTTAGCCTGATGAAAATTGCTAAGTCACAGCTTTTTGCTTATAGGAAAATTTGGGGTGGAAAGAAGAGACCTTTAAACCTGGACTAGCAGCGGGGCGCATGCCTGCAATCCCAGCATGTGAGAGGCTGAGGTAGGAGGATCGCTGCCTCAGCTCCCGGGAAATATGCTGTCACCTCCTGTCCCGAGGAGGGCTGATGAGTGACTCCGCCCCAGAACACCTGCTCCAGCCTCTCCAGCTGCTTCCCTCCTGCAGGAGACTGGGAGGTGAGTGCCACTTGCAACCTGGCAGCCACCAGGCAGGGGCCCTCCCCTCCGCCCACACGGGGGCACCTGCAGGCTCAGGGGCTTCCTGCAGAGAAAGGCCCGGGATGGGTGATGCCAGCCACTTCTGAGAGGTAGGTGCCGGAAAGAAACAGGCTCTGAGGGGCTGCCTTGGTCACATCAGTGTCGCATGAGACTTTTTAAAGCCAGCCTATGTCCCAAGTGGTGGTACACATCTGTAATCCCAGTTCTCTGGGAGAGTGAGGCAAGAGGATCACAAGTTTGAGCCCAGCTTGGGAAATTTAGCAACTTGCCAAGACTCTGTCTCAAATAAAAACTTTGAAAAGGGCTGGGGAATGTAGCTCTGCATGAAGACCCTGGGTTCAATGTCCAATACTAAAAACTAAAAAAATAAAAATAAAGATAATAAAAATTTCTTACTGGAGAGTCCCGGGCTTAGTCATTGCCCGCCCTTGCTCATCCAATTCTACTGACATTTCCTCTCACTACCCTAGACCCTGAGGTCCTTGGAGGCATGGTTTCTGTGGGACCCAATACCTGTCACCTCAGCACTGGTTGTCATTCTTGGTACTCACTTCTGTTCCATCAGTACGTTGTGAAAAATTGAATGAGTAGGTGGATGAATAGAAGGATAATGGGTGGCTTGGGGTGGTTCAAGACACAAATGGATGGAGGGGAAGTGGAGAATGGGTGAGTGGACAGGTAGAGTGGGAAGAGGAATGGGTGAGTGGATAGATGAATGGATGAATGGGTGGATGGATGGATGGATGGATGGATGGATGGATGGGTGGATGGATGGATGGGTGGATGGGTGGGTGGGTGGATGGATGGATGGATGGGTGGATGGATGGGTGGATGGATGGATGGGTGGGTGGATGGATGGATGGATGGGTGGGTGGATGGGTGGATGGATGGGTGGGTGGATGGATGGATGGATGGATGGATGGATGGATGGGTGGATGGATGGATGGGTGGGTGGATGGGTGGATGGATGGGTGGGTGGATGGATGGATGGATGGATGGGTGGATGGATGGATGGGTGGACGGGTGGATAGGTGGGTAGGTGGGTGGATGGGTGCATGGAAGGGTGGATGGGTGGATGGATGAGTGTGCAGGTGGATGGATGGGTGTATGGATAGACTATACAGATGAAGAAATGGGTAAATGGATGGGTGGGTTAGGTGGATGAATCAGTCGATGATGGATGGAGGAGGGTGGATGGGTGGATGGATGGATGGATGGATGGATGATGGATTAGGTGGATGAGTAGGTAGATGGGTGGGTGGCAGGTGGGCTCGTGCAGGACGTATGGAAAGGGAGCTGCATGGCTGTGAGATGAGTGGGGATGAGGAGGTGGGTAACCCCATGAGTAGACAGGTAGATGGTGGGTGAGTAGGTAGGCGGATGGATGGATTCCACAGATGGCTCTTACAAGCCTGCCATACGCCAAGGACAGCGCCAGCTCTGAGGACAGAGGTAAGCAGGGCCACTGCCCACTCCAGAGTGCATGGCCTCTCGGCCATCACTGGAGGCATAAGTGGCAGAACAGAGGAGGAGCAGAGGACACCGCACAGAGAGGTTACAAGTGATGCACAGTGCCCTCCGTCACCGGGGTCAGCCTGGGGGTTCCCAAGCTGGCCGTGGCCCCCTCCGTCCCCGCCAGACTCTGAGGGCCTCATCCCAGGTCCCTGCCTGCCGAGGCCCCAGCAGGGGTCCCTCCCCCTTCTCTCGGCCAATGCAGCGCTGGTCACTCAAGGGCAGTTAGAAAACCCTGGAACACAGCACTGACGGGGAACAGAGGGAAGATATCAGCAATGGGGTGCAGGGGAAGGCTCGGGCTCGTGGTCACTCACCCCAGGTGAACTCCAAGCCCCACAATGTCCCCGCCCACTGGGAAAAAGACTGACCCTCTCCACCCCCCACTTTCCCACACAGAAAACAGGTAACAGCGATAACCAGCCCGGAGGACAAAATGAACCTGTGCATAGCGGTGCACGCCGGGAGTCCCAGCTCCCAGGAGGCTGAGGCAGGAGGATGGCTGTGAGTTCCAGGCCTAACCCTGAACTTAACCCTGTCTCAAAAAACCAAAAAGAAAAAAAAGGGAATGGCAGCAAAGAGCTGCTCTCAGTCCACAGCAGCAAAGGCCGAGATGGAGGCAGGTGCGGACTCGAGGGCCAGGCGGCTCGGTCTCAACCAGGCAGCACCTGCGGGTGCCCGCATGCAGCCCAGAGGGCCAGGAGGCCCTGGGCCCCACTTCCGAGTGTGACCAGCTCCTAACCACCCCACTGGGGCCCGACCTGCCAACCACAGGGGCCACCAACATTCCCCAGCTGCTCCCTGGGTAAGAGAGCCCTAGGCTTGATCTCGAGCACTGTAATCAATCAATAAAGTTTCTGCGTGCCCATACCACAGATTGGACCAGGGGTCTACGTGTTACCACAGGCTGCACTGCCAGCCTGTTTTGGGCTTTGTTTTTGCATGGCTGGGATTGCAGGTTTGCACACAGCTACTGTTACTTTGTAATGCACGTGGAATGATACTATTTTTTTAGTTTCTGGTTTTGTTTTGAGTCCCGGTTACACTGTATAGTGCAGCCTGGCTTTGAACTAGCTGTGTTCAGCGAGGCCCAGGCTGGCCTCAAACTTAAGGGATCCTCCTACCTCAGCCTCCCGAGTGCTGGGATGACAGACATGCACTACCACACCCAGCTGGGTTAAATTTTTTTTAAAGTGGACTTGGCCCTAAAATCGTCAGACAATCTGGAGGAAATGATGATTTCCAGCAAATCATGCAAAGGGAAGTAACTCAGTTTCAGCTTTAGGGTAGAGAGGTCTATGTCCTGGGGGACACCTGTGCTGATATTTGGGCCAGCTCTCCATGGCCACCGCCGTGAAGGACCGTTCCCGCTGTGTCCTCTCCCTCTCAGGTGGGCTAACAGGCACCATCCTGCAAGCTACACCTGCTCCAGCTGTCAGGCCGAGTGGGGGACAAGCTGGCTGCACAGGGCTCGGCTGTGAGCCACACGGGGCTGCGAGTCACACTGGGGACCAGGCAATGCCAGAGCTGTGCACCCCAGCACACGGTGGGGAGGGATAGCAGGGGACCAGGCCACCCCAGATGGAAGGAGCAGGAGGCCGTCCTGGAGGGGATAAAAGTGCCCGCTGCCAGGACTCCTCACAGAAGAGAAGGGAGGGCAGAAGCCAGACCCGGGGGCATCGGGAAAGGCCCACCCTGCCCAGTCTCAGAAGACGGCAGACCCCAGCCGGAAACGGGGCCCCCCATGCAGCCCTGACCAGCGGTGCTCTCATCGTGTGGGCTGTGCTCTTGTTCTGGCCTAGCGGCTTCAATGTGTGAGGATAAAGAACACAGCAGTTTTCCAGGTGTGGTAGCACACACCTGGCATCCCAGCACTCAGGAGGCTGAGGCAGGAGACTCTCTTGGGTTCAAGGCCGCCCAGGCCCCCCAAGTGCAGCAGGGTGCTGAGCAGTAGGAGGCCATCTGTTGGCATGATCATGGCCCAGGAAGCTCCCATCTGGTTTAGAGTAGCAGGCACTCATTGCAAAGCACCGCACAGGCTGAGCAAGGCCGATGAGCTAACGGGACGCAGCACACATGCGCACTGCTGCTTTCTCCCTTCCTTTACATTTGTGGCGCCAGGGGTTGAGCCCAGGACCCTCACACTGAGCTGCATCCCAACCCTTTTATTTTGAGCCAGGGTCTCCCCGAGTTACTCAGTTGCCCGGGCTGGACTCCAACTTGCAATCCTCCTGCCTCAGCCTCTCAAGTCCCAGATACACCCTCTGGGCCAAAACCTTGGCTCCCAAGCACAGGAAAGCCCAGCAGCCCCTGTCCACAAGAGGCGAGGGAAGGGCGCACCCCACGTCTCGTGACACCGCTGTCACCAGGTTTACAGAGACAGTTTGTGGCCACATACGCCCCTCCCATGCGCCCCATGTGGGATTAAACAGCCCTAAGGCCCCAAGGCGTCCCAGTGTCTTGAGGAAGTGTCAGCCCCGGGTTGGAGCCCTGTGCCTCCTCTGGGAGCGGGGTGCTGAGGTGTCAGCTCTGCCTGCCTCACTGTCCCCAGCACCCAGTGCAGGACTCCAAAATCTCAACTCCCGTTCAGCACCCGTGCATGCCAGGTAAGCACTTGCAGAGAGCCAGGGCCGCCTTCAACCTGCCCTCCCCAACTTCAGGCCTGGCTGCCGTGCTCCCACCTACTCCTCTCTTCCCCCAAGTCTATGGCACAGAATCCATTTGGAGCCGGGAACCATGGTACACGCCCGGACCAGCCTCAAACTTTTGGATCCTCCTGCCTCAGCCTCCCAAGTGTTGGGATGACTGGCGGGCGCTACCACACCCGGCTCTATAGTGGGGAAATGTAAGCACTCAGAGCAGCAGACAGACATTTGTGCAGTGAATGTGCAAAAGTGTGAATTGGAGCAGGTGTGCGACACACGCCAGGGGCCCCTGGGGCCAAGGTGACATTACCTTACTAGGACTGTTTTTCTCTTTTACTATCCAGGGCCCTGGGGACCTGGGGGACCAAGACGAGAAGGGCAGAGGGGTCTCTACAGCCCTTGCATGACTGGGACGTGGCTTCCTAATTCTCCGGAAACGTTTTACCAGCCCCCTCTGCGCCTCCTGGCTCTGCTCTCTACCCAGGTTAGAGGGGCGGCTCAGAGTCCACGGGGAGGGACGCCCGGTGGCACCAGCAGGACTTGGTCTTTTTCAGGTGGGGGGTGCTTGTTTGCTTTGAGACAGGGTATTACTGAATTGCCCAAACTGGCCAGGCCTGGTGGCGCACACCTGTCATCCCAGCACTTGTGAGGCTGAAGCAGGAGGACTGCTGCAAGCTTCGAGGCCAGCCTGGACTGCACGGTCTCAAAATAAATAAATAAATAAATAAATAAATAAATAAATAAATAAAAATTTTTAATTGGCCTTGAATTTGCAATCTTCCTGCTCAGACTTCTGAGTAGCTAGTATACCAGGCATGTACCACTGCACCCAGTTCATAAAATTTTTATCACAATTAACATATGGCATCACCATATGGAATGCTACTACTAAAATAATATGTAAAATAGATGTACCGCCGGGCATGGTGCTGCATGCTGTAATCCCAGCATTCGGGAGGCCGAGGCAGAAGGATGGCTGCTAGCTCAAGGCCAGCCTGGGCTACACAGCAAGACCCTGTCTCAAAAAGCAAAACAACGACAAAACCAAGCACAGTTTGGTGGAGCTCCCCCACTTTCCCTCCTCAGGTTTTGGGGGTTCCTGTTCCTCTGACATTGCCCCCCAGGGCCCTGCAGGGGACAGAAGTCTCACTCTGCCTGTCATAAGGACAGAGGCACCCATCACTTAGCAAACTGACAGAGGTGGGGTTTGGGGTGCAGCCAAAGCCTGGGATTCAATCCCCAGCACCACAAGAAATAGAAACTGAGTCAGATGCTGGTCCTGCTTTTCCAGCCACTATAACATTTTGCCTAATAAAAGTAACGATCTGTTCCCCCAGTGATACTTGTCAATAACGCCTAGAAACAAAACCTGTGAAGTTATTTGTAGTATTTTACTTGCCACCATAAAAATACCTCATCAACCAAAAAAGATAACAATACCATTTCAAAAAAATTTTTAAAGCATCGAGTCTAGCCAGGCATGGTAGAACAGGTGGGTAAGCTGTGCACTCTGGGAGACTGAGGCAGGAAGATCACAAATTCAAGGCCAGTCTGGACAACGTAATGACCCTCTGAGATCCTGTTCCAAAATAAAAGATACAAAAGATCTGGGGATGACACTCAGTGTAAAGGCCCTGGGTTCCACCCCAAGCCCCGGGGGAGAGGGGAAAGCAACAATCCCATACGCAGAGAAGTTATGTGAAAGGTATCTGATGGCCTCAGTGACCAAAATTCATGCTAAACACAGTAATGAGATGACTATGGGTTCCTAGCAGAGCTACAGGGAAATTATAATAATCCCTCCTAAATAAAATGTATGCATGACACGTTAAAAATTCAGGAAGGCCCTCCCAAGGACACGTTCTGTATCTCTCCATTTTATAACTTCTCTGTAACGACAGTTTTTGAAATCTGAAGAAAATGCTTGTTATTCTTTTAATGCGCTAAGGAAGTCGATGAATACTCCTGTGAACAAAAACAGAGGGGCTCATGTGGTTCCTGGTGGAGGCCAGGGCTGCCGATGAGGCCCTACCCAGAGCGGGGGACCCTGCGAGGGACCCTCCCGCCTCAGGGCGAGGACAGGGCCAGTCCCGGTGTGCAGAGGCCCCTTTGATGTTGCTGGCCGCCAGCCCAGACGCTGCTGGGCTGTGAACAAAAGGTCATTCTGCCTCTGGCTGCAGCTGCCCTGGGTTCCGACCTTGGGGTTCCTCGCCTGACCCCCAGCCCTTCAGCCCCACACAATGACTCCATTCACAGCGAGGCCCAGCGTCCAGTCTGCCGCCAGAGCAGAACACTGGGTTCTCCTGGCCAGCTTTGTGCTCTGAAGCCCCAACTGCTGTGGGAGTGGAATTCTGGAAGGACAGGGACAGAAACACAGCCCTCCTTCCAGGGTCAGTGCTGGGCTGCACACACGGCGCAGGGGTTGCAGACAAATGTCTGCTTAACTTTATTTTTTCTCAATTTTTTTTCATTTTTTCTCCAGGGTGCATGTCTGCATGATAAAACATTTTAAAACTCAAAAGTGATTTGGAAAAGCAGAAATGCACCGCTTCCAAACCCCGGCAGCCGTTCTCTGTGCTCGAAGGCAGCTCAAATCAGCCAGCACCTTGGGCCAGGCCCTGCCCTGCCCGGGCTGGCCACAAGGTCAGCCTCACCCTGCAGGTCAGGGTGCCCCAGCTTGGCTGAGGACACTAAATGTCCCATCCAGCCGGGAGGGGCAGCTGGGCTGGCTAGATGCCTGGCGCAGGGAAGTTTGAGCTCTGTCTCACAGCACTCACCGGCCCATCAGCCCGGCCCTGGGCAGCTCCCAAGGCCTAGAACTCACTGCACAAACATCTCAAATGCATGCTGC
>PVJX010050129.1:0-10802 GCA_004027295.1 Dolichotis patagonum | reverse complement strand
TTGTCAATTCTTCTTTTACCTGTGCAAAGTATTTCTGGTTTGAATTTCTCCATAGCTTTCCCTATTTGCATATTTATTTGATTTGGTATCATTTCAGACATTTCAGGTGTATGGCTTCTTTTTTCTTCTATGTACACAGCTTCTAAGCTTTCTTGGGGAGGGCTAGGACTTTGAGCCTGCCTTTTGGTCTTTCCTCTGGTCATATTTCTGTATTTCCTTTCTTTGAGCGGTGTTCCAATGCTTTCTCTGCTTATGTGGCAAATTACCTGTTACACCCACAGCTCCTGGAGGGGCAGTGGCTCCCCCACAGGCTCCTGGCTTCCTCACAGGGTGCTAACTCCCCTCTGTGGGCTTCTGGCTCCCTAAGTTGTAAGCCAAATGCTGGGTGTGGCCACCCCGGAGCCTGTGGAATCTCAGGCAGGCCAGGCCTCTGTGCCTTGTCCCAGGCAGGTCTCCAGGAGGTTCCCTGTGAGTGAAGGGCCTACATGTCCCAAAGACTCAGGCCAGAATGTTGGTTTCTGAAAAGTTCCTTGTCCCAAACAGACCTGGCCATGATACCAGTCTCCACAATATTCCCAATCCAACCAGGCCAGGCCACTCTGCAGGTCCGAGAGTTTCGGGTCCCAAAGAGACAGCCTGAGATGCTGCTTTCTGGGAGACTTCCTGGGGGTGAAGGGCTTGGCTATGGGCCCAAACAGACCTGGCCAAGATGCCGATCTCCAGGCAGTTCCTTGTGGATGAAGGGCAGGCCTACCAGCCCCAAAAAGTCGCACCGAGATGCAGGTCTGCGCAGACTTTCGATCCAAACAGCCCAGGCCACTCTACGGGTCTGAGAGTTTCGGGTCCCAAAGAGACAGCCTTAGATGCTGCTTTCTGGGAGACTTCCTGGGGGTGAAGGGCGGGGCTACGGACCCAAACAGACCTGGCCCAGATGCCGATCTCCAGGCAGTTCCCTGCGGATGAAGGGCAGGCCTACCAGCCCCAAAGTGTCACGCCGAGGTGCAGGTCTGCGCAGACTTTTGATCCAAACAGCCCAGGCCACTCTACGGGTCCGAGAGTTTCGGGTCCCAAAGAGAGCATGAGTTGGTTTCTGGATGGCAGCTAATCTTTCTGGAATGAGATGATATCTCAGTGGTTTTTTTTGATTTGCATTTCTTGAATGACCAGTGATGGTGACCATTTCTTTATGTATTTATTTGGCATTTGCATATCTTCATCTGAGAAATGTGTGGTCATCTCAGATGCCCATTTTTGGAGAGGGTCTTTGAATTTTGGGGGCTCGATGTTTTTCAGTTATTTATATGTTCTTGATATAAGCCCTTTTTCTGAGGGGTTGCAGGTTAAAATTCTTTCCCATTCTGTGGGTTATCATTTCACTCTGTTGGTGATTTCTTTTGAAGTGCACAAACTTTCCAATAATATGAAATCTCAGTTGTTGATTCTCTGAAGTTTTTCCTGTTTACTTTTTGTTCATGAATTCTCTGCCTACCCCAATGTCTCCAAGACTTCTACCTACCTTATCTTTCAGTACATTTAGTGATTCTGTTTTAATGTTTAGGTCTTTGATCCACATAGACTTTAGTTTTGTGCATGGATATAGGCATGGATCTAGTTTCAGTCTTCTGCATGTGGAGAGTCAATTATTCCAACACCATTTGTTGAAGAGGCTACCATTCCTACAGTAAATATGTTTAGCCATTTTGTCAAATATCAGGTGGCTGAGTGTCTTTATAGATGTGCTTGCATCTTCTAATCTGTTCCATTGATCCTCAGTTCGATTTTTGCCAGTATCATGCTGATTTTATTACTGTGACTTGGTAGTACATTTTCAAGTGAGGAATTGAGATGCCTCCTGCCTTATCTTTATTGCCCAGAATTGCTTTTGCTATTCTAGGTTTCTTCTGGTTCCAAATAAATTTTAGGAGTGTTTTCTCTAGATTTGTGAGGTATATCAATGGTATTTTGATTGGGATTGTGTTAAATCTGTACAACAGTTTTGGAAGAATGGCTATGTTCACAATGTTGCTTCTTCCCTAACCAAGAGCAAGGAATATCCTTCCATTTTCTAATATCCTTTTTAAATCTCCTTTTTTTTTAGCATAGTATAATTTTCAGTATATAGGTCTTTTACATTCTTAGTTAGCTTGACTGCCAGGTATTTCATTTTTTAGATGTCATTGTGAAGGGTGATATTTCCATAATTTCTCTCTTGGTGAGTTTCTTGTTTGTATACAAGAATGCTATTGATTTTTGAGCATTGACTTTGTAGCCGGCTACACTGCTTAGTTTGTTTATTACCTCTAGTAGTCTTTTAATGAAGTGTTTTGGGTCTTCTATATAGAGTATCATGTCATCTGCAAATAGTGATAATTTAACTTCTTCCCTTCCTATCTTTTCCTTTTATTTCTCTCTCTTGTCTTATTCCACTGGCTAGAGTTTCCAGAACTATATTGAAAAAGAATGGTGATAGTGAACATGCTTGTCTTGTTCCTGATTTTAAAGTGAAAGCTTTCAGGTTTTGTTCATTTAATATTATATTGGCTGTTGGTTTGTCGTAGATGGCCTTTATAAGGTTTAGATAGACACCGTGTATTCAGAGTTTCTAAAGGGTTTTTATCATGTACATGTGTTGGACTTTATTGAAAGATTTTTCTTCATCTATTGAGATGACCATGTGGTTTTTTTGCTTGGCACTGTTGATGTGGTGCATTACATTTATTGACCTGTGTATGTTAAACCATTCCTGTGCTCCTTGAATGAACCCCACTTGGTTATGATGTAATCTTCTTGATGATTTGCTGCATACTATTTGCCAGTATTGTATTGAGAATCTTTGCTTCTATGTTCATTAGTGAGATTGGCCTGTAGTTCTCCTTTTTGTTTGGGTCCTTCTCTGGTTTTGGTATCAGAGCAATACTTGTCTCCAGGAATGAATTAGGGAGGATTGCTTTCTTTTCAGTTTCATTGAAGAGCTTAAGGAATATGGGCATCAAATCTTCTCTTAATTTCTTGTATAATTCAGCTATGAATCCATCAGGACCTGGGTTTTCTTTGTTGGTAACTTTTTTTTTATTACATTTTCAATTTCAGTAGTTGATAGTAGGTTATTCAAAATTGCTATATCTTCTTCATTGAACATTGGTAGTTCATATGTTTCTAGAAATCTGTGCATATCCTCTGTGTTTTCCTACCTATGTGAGTAGAGATTTTCAAAGTAAGTGTTCATGATCTTTTGAATTTGCATGGTATTTGTAGTAATTTTCCCCTTTTCAGTCCTTATTGCATGAATTTGAATTTTTTCTTTCTTTTTCCTTATAAGGTTAGCTAGAGATTTGTCAATTTTGTTTATTCTCTCAAAAAACCAGCTTTTGATTCATTAATTCTTAGTATTTTTTTAATTTCTATTACATTGATTTCTGCTCTAATCTTTACAATTTCCTCTTTTCTATGTGCTTTGCATTTAACTTGCTCTTCTTTTTCTAGAAGCTTGAGATGAAGCATTAGATTGTTTATTTGTGCTCATTCTGGTTTCTTGATATGACAGTTTATTGCTATATATTTCCCTCTTAAGACCACTTTCATTGGATTCCACAGATTACATTCGGTTGTTTCTGCATTTTCATTGAATTGTAGGTACCACTTTAGATCTTCTTTAATTTCATCTGTAGCCCACTGTTTGTTTAAAAGGTTGTTATTTAATTTCCATGTATGCATACAGGTTTTGCAATTTCTTTTGCCATTAATTTCCAGTTTCGGTGAGCTATGGTCAGATATTATGCATGGGATATTTTCAGTACCTTTTCATTCACTTAAGGATGTTTTATGGGATAATATATGGCCTATTTTGGAAAATGTCCTGTGTGCATCAGAGAAGAATGTGTATTCTGATGTGATTGGTTGAAACACTCTGTAAACATCTACTAAGTCCAATTGCTTGCAGGTACGATTCAGTTCTTTTATTGCTTTTTTTTATTTTGAAGGTAGTAGAAACACAACAGAACAAAACAGAGCAAAACCAATTGAGACAGTGCAGTGAATTTGGTACAGAACTTCACAACAAGTTACTTGGATAACAGTAATAGTTTCCATAGTATATCTCATTATCTTCACAATAGTTGTCTAGTCAATTAAGTATAGCAAAATCAAACCAAAAACAGAACATTATAAAATCAATAGAAAGAGAATGTTGAATAGAGTAAAGCAATTAATTATAATGAAGCCAAAAGTGAAAGCAACACTCACTTTCAAACAGAAGATACAAGAGACATCCCATATTTGCTATGTTGCATATAGTCATCCGGCCAAGAAATGCTCAGACTTCTGTTCCCAGTTGCTAACGGGGGGTGGGAGTTTAGGACGTTTGATTCCAAGCCTGTACACCAATAGACTCAAGAGACACTGCTGGGTCTCCTCCTGACTCATGCTGGAGGACGCGCTTACCAAGAGAGTGGGTGAATTGCTTCTTTGTGCAGGTTCCTTGTTTCCACCATAGCCATGGCCGGATATTGAGGGAAATTCTCTGGTTCTCCTCTTAGCTCATGCCATAGGAAGGCAGTTACCAAGAGGGCAGGCAAATTGCTTCTTTGTGCAGGCTCTGGGTTCTACCATGGCTTTGGCCGGATCTCTTGGTCCTATTATCTCTTTGCTGAATTTTTGTCTACTTGATCTATCTTTTTGTGACAATGGGCTGTTAAAGTCCCCTGTAATAATTGTGTTCTTGTGTATTTGGTTTTTCACGTCTTTTAGTATCTGTCTTATATAGTCGGGTGCTCCTGTGTTTGGTGCATATATATTTATAATTGTTAGTTCTCCCTCTTGGATTTTTTCACTTAGGAGTATGTAGTGATCTTCTTTGTCTCTTTTAATCATTTTAGGTTTGTAGTTCATATTGTCTGCAAATAAAATAGTTACCACTGCTTTTTTCTGGGTTTCTGTTGCATGGAATACTGTTTTACATCCTTTGACTTTTAATCTATGAGTTTCTTTTTGAGTCAGGTGTGTTTCTTGTATATAGCATATGGTGGCATTGTTCCTTGATCGATTCTGTCAACCTGGTTTTTTGATATGTGACTTGACCCCATTTACATTTATGGATATCACTGATATAGACTGGCTTGACTTTGCCAAGTTGTGTTACTACTGTTAGTTTGCTGCTTTTCTTCCTTGTTTCCTTTCCTGTCCAGTCTGGTGTTTTCTTCTGTTGTTGTTCTGGAGATTGTGGTCATTTTTATCTCTACCTAGGATGTCCTTCAGCACTCTTTCTAAGTTTGGTTTGGTGGACATGAGTTTCTTCAGTTCTTGGTCATGGAAGTATCCTGTTTCTCCATTAAATTTGAAAGACAGTTTTTCTGGGAACATCATTCTTGGTTGAAAGTTGTTTTCTTTTAGGGCTTGAAATACTTCACTCCAAGCTCGTCTTAACGTGAAGATTTGCACTGAGAAATCTGCCATGATTCTAATAGGCTTTCCTTGATAGATGAGTTGTGTCTTTTCTCTAACAGCTTTTCATATTCTGTTTTTATGCTGTGTGTCTGAGATCTTAATGATCATGTGTCTGGGTGTAGGTTTATGTTGGTTATGACTGTTTGGCATTCTATATGTCTCACTTATTTGTATATCTGATTTTTTCTCCATGTTTGAGAGATTTTATGCCATGACTTCTATAAATAGCTTAGATATATCCTTTGCATTGTCTCCTGCCTCCTCATTGATGCCTATTAATATGATGTTGTTTCTCCTGGCATCATCTTGAAGCTGCTGGATGGTCATTTCATGCCGCTTTGTTGTTTTTATAAGTTCTACACTTTCAAGATCACTGACTGTTATCTGGGCCTCAAGGTCTGACATTCTATCCTCAGCTTCATTTAAACAGTTTTGCAGGGTTCAATACATCTTTCTGTTTCTTGCATATCACTTTGTATTCATTTCATGGATTCTGCTTGTTTTCTGCATTTTTCATTCAAGGTTTCAATCAATTTTCCATGCCCCTCTATTTTTTTTATCTATTTCTTCTCTAGCTATGTTGAGCAACTCATTTACTAATGCTGTTACTTTTGTCTTTACATAAGACATTACTTCTAATTTTATTTCCTCCATAGCTTCATGGATTTGTTCCTTTACTTCATTTGCTATCTTTTCTGAGATTTATGGTGTATGACTTTTAAGGTCTTCTATTTCATTATCCCCTGTACTTGCTCCTGATGGACTAGATGTTTGGGATTGCATTTTGCCTTTTTGTTTTGTCATTTTCACAGTTTGACTAAATTTCTGGTCTTTCTATCCCAACCATCAAAACTTTCTGTAGTGTGTGTTTTAGGGTCTTACTGTGTGGTTTATGTTTGTCAAATTTCTGGTTACCACAATGATGAGGAGATCCAGTCTCCTGAATTCCTCCTGCGTTGCCTTTTGGGTGAGTCCTGTATTCTTTCTGGGCTAACTAACCCATTAGTATTGATCTAGTGAAACCCTTCATTCCTGCTGTTTTTATATCTTCAGCTTGTTACAGGTAACCAGATCTCCATGGCTATACTGTCTGTGTCAGCTGAGGCCCAACTGTGTCACTTGTGGTCTCATAAGTTCTTTTAGCTTTTTCTAAGTTGTGAGGGCATTATTGGAGCACTGTTCACCCTGTCTGATGTTCTCTGTGTGGGGGAGAGGGTTACCCAATCTCTTGCCAGGTTCTCCAAGGTCTTAAAACTGGAGGGAGTTTCACTTCTGCTCCTACTTTCCCACTGCAGACCTCTATTTTAGGGGGCAAACTCACCACACTGACTGGAGCCTGATGAGGTCCTCTGTTTGAATGAGGTTTTCCTGAGTCTCTCACCCAGCCAGCACGGTAGTGCTCTGTAGTCTAAGATTGCTATGTTCCTGGTGGAAAGGTGGGCCCAGCAGTGGCAGTGCCAGGCAGCTCACACCTGTGGCTGGCTTTCTCAGTGTTCCTGGATGAAGGGTGGTCCCAGTGGCGGTCATCCCAAGCAGCTCAGGCCTGCAGCAGGCTTCCATGATGTTCCTTGTGGAAGGGTGTACTTACCCATTAATCCCAGTGAAAGGGTGGGCACAGCAGCCATTGTCCCAGGCAGCTGAGCAACAATCTGATTCTTGACATAGAGATTAACAAACTTCACATTTGAAAAAAAAAGACAAGCCCTTTTAACAGATTGTGCTGGGGAAATTGTATATATAATTATAGAATTTTGACACTGGATCTATATATCTCACCTAGTACTAAAATCAGTTCTAGATTACTTAACTAGATATTACACTGGAATCTTTTAAACTCCTAGACATAAATAGGCATGGGGAAAGACTTCCTGAATAAGACTTCAGTAGCACACAAAATAATTGCAAGAATAAAAAATGGGGTATCAAATTATGGTTTTCTCATAGCATAGGAAACCAAAGACTAATGAAACAGCCTATGGAACTGAGAAAAAAACATTACCAAATTCTCTTCAAATTTTAGTAAATGTGCTGCTGAAGCAAGCACTGCAAACTACTCTTTTAAGAACAATCAATGATGGAAAAACTAACTCAATTTATACTTCTCAAAATAAGTACAAATGAAAAATCAACACATGAAAAAACATGCAATATCATTAGCCATTACAGGAATTTAAATTAAAACTATAGTAAGAGGTTCAGGTACATAGCTCGGTGGCACAGCACTTGCCTGGCAAGTGCAAGGTCCTGAATTTGATTCTCAGAACCAAAATGAAACAAAGAGAACAACTACAGTGAGATCCCATCACAACCCACTGAAATGACTGTCATAAGGAATACAATAAAATAAATAAATAAATATTGACAAGCATGGGAGGAACCAGTCAAAAAAAGCTGGTGGAAATACAAACTAGCACCATCACTGTGCTAATCTACATGGGAGTTCTTTAATAGCTAAAAATAGAGGTACCATTTCATCTATAAATCAGCATACCATAATGATACTTGCATACCTGGTATTATTGTGACCCAATTCATAATATCTAAACTATGGAAACAGCCTAGAAGCCCATTCACAGATAAATGAATAAAGTGTAGTATGCATACAAAATAAACAAGAATAAAATCATGACACCTGGTGGAATGAATGAAAACCAAAAAGCATCATGTTAAGCAAAATTAGCAGGCTTAGAAAGTTAAATATCAAGATTTTTCCTATGTCAGCAATATAAAACAAGAGAGATGACAGGATAACTGTACACAGACTGTTAGGTATCAGTATGTAGCTCAAGGGGAGTGAGAATGAACAGAACAAAAATAACAAAAATATCTCATACATGTGAACCAATATATAAAAATGTATCTCATTATCATCATGTATTAGTTACAGACACTAATTATATAAAATTTAAAAGATTCTTATAATAAATATTACAGTGCCCTTCACAATAAGTAATATGAAATCCACTCAAGTACACATAAACAAATGAATGCAAAATGAATACATATATATACATATATATATATATATATATATATATATATATATATATATGGTTGTGCACTTCAACGGGCTTGAGTGAGTCCCCTCTCATGGCACTTCTGGTTGTTTCAGATCCCACAGCCTCTCTCTTAGGCCATCTGAAATCAGAGTGGAAGATTTTTTAACCTTGGAACTTGTGCATTTTCCATGCACCTAAAACCAGATATATATATATATATATATATATATATATATATATATATATATATATAGAGAGAGAGAGAGAGAGAGAGAGAGAGAGAGAGAGAGAGAGGCAGAGACAAAGAGACAGATACAAAGTCATCAATAGATAAATCAATAAAATGTGGTATATAATACACATATTAAAATACTATATATATATATATATATATTTTTTATTTAGTCACAAAGCAGAATATAATCCTTTCATTGCAGCAACATGAATGGAAGTAGAATACATCATGCTAAATGAAATAAACCTGAAGCAAGAAAATAAATATCACATATTTTCTCTCTTACATGAAAATTTGTTGTGGTTGGTTTAAATGTTCCCCCAAACCTCATGCAGTCGTAAAGGTGGCTGAATCTAGCTTTTGTGATTGGTATGTTGTCTAGCACTGGGATTGGTTGTGTGAGTGCTGCATCTGACCAGGGGCAGATGCCGGCACACAATATAAAGAAGGAAAGCAAGTGGGTGTCCGCTGCATCCCAGTGTGACTTGCAGTAGGACTGAGGAGTGGGTGCAGAGGCCACTCCCTCTCCTGGCCCAGCTCCCGCAGTGTGCCCTGCCATGGGGGGGGGAGCAGGCATGCTCTTCCTATTTTGCCCTTTTTGCTCTTGTTGTTTGTTGCCACCATGAACAGCTGCCATATAGCTATGCCTAACTGCCTTGGAGCCAGCTAAGTAAGGACTGAAACCTCCAAAAACTGTAATCTAAATAAATCTTTCCTTCCTTTATTTTGGGCATCAAGTATTTGTCTCAACAACAAGAGAAAAATAGCAAAGACAGAATTTAGTGCCAAGAATGGGGTTGTTGCTTTGACTATAACTGATCATATGGTTCAACAGTCTTTGGGAATGGGTTGTGGGAAATGTTTGGCAATGTAGGGAGATGTCACCTGAAAGAGTGGTGCTGGAATGCCTTAGGCTGTCCTGCATGGGAAATTCTGATCAGAACTCAGGAGACCAAAAGACTGACAGAAAACCTGCTAGTAAAGACCAGGCTTGGAGGGTTTCTACTGGGAAGAAGGGACGGATTGATTGCTGGACTCCACTTGATGCATGTTATGAGTTGGAGAAAGATTTTCTGTATTTTGCTCATGTCCAGAGACTTTGTCTGAGACTAAGGTTAAGGGTGGTGGACTAATTAATCTGGATGATGAAATTTCAAGACATTCAAATGTTGAGGTGGTGGTATGGCTATTATTGGGGGCTTTTATCCCAGATTTATGTGTGAGTCAAGAGCAAAGATTCAGCAGAATGATTTACAACATTGTGAGTTTGGCTAGAAAGCTGTGGACTGTAAACATAGAGCTGAGGCCTTGATTGCTGAGAAGAAACAGAAAAATAAAAAGATGGTATGTGGGCCTCACAGGAAGAGGCAGTTGGTCACCATTTGAAGCTTCAAAACTGCAAAAGTGAAAAACTCTGCTTGGAAGAGAAAGCTGCAGAGCACGATGTTCCAGAATGGAAGTGGAAACAACAGGAAATTCCAAAATGGCAGTGGCCAGACCAAGTTCCAGAAAGTCGGTGACATAAAAAAAAATTGTTCTTCAGAATCAAGTTCAGAGCACTCAGCAATCCAAGGACATGGCATCTATAGTCAAGAGAGAGGAAAGCTTGGATACTACTTCAGCTGGTAGTGGACTTTGGCAGTATCCACATGATTCTGGTTTTAGGTGCATGGAAAATGCACAAGTTCCAAGGTTAAAAAATCTTCCACTCTGATTTCAGATGGCCTAAGAGAGAGGCTGTGGGATCTGAAACAACCAGAAGTGCCATGAGAGGGGACTCACTCAAGCCCGTTGAAGTGCACAACCAGATTTCTTCAGATGCTGAACATGGAACTCCAGGACACATTTGCTTTGGTGAATCGTGGACTTCATTCGGTATAATTCTTTTGTACTCCTGTACTTTTACCCTTTGGAATGGTAATGTTTATCTTGTGCCATTGAATGTTGGTTGTATTTAACTTTATTTTCATTTGTTCAGGGTGTAACCTTACCTTAGATCTCAGTGGAGACTTGGAACTTGAACTATTCAGCAATGCTGAAACTGTTAGGACTTTGGCAACTCTTGGGGATGAACTAAATGTTCTTTGCTTAAAAGATGTACATGAAACTTTGTGGTGACAGGATTG
>PVJX010050128.1:0-10658 GCA_004027295.1 Dolichotis patagonum | reverse complement strand
TGGCTAGTGTTTCCAGAACTATAGTGAATAGGAGTGGTGATAGTGGACATCCTTGTCTTGTTCCTGATTTTAAAGTGAAAGCTTTCAGTTTTTGTCCATTTAGTGTAATGTTGGCTGTTGGTTTGTCATAGATGGCCTTTATGAGATTGAGGTAGACACTGTGTATTCTGAGTTTCTTAAGTGTTTTTATCATGAATGTGTGTTGGACTTTATCAAAAGCTTTTTCTGTATCTATAGAGATGACCATGTGGGTTTTTTTTTTTTTTTTGGTTCTGTTGATGTGGTGTATTACATTTATTGATTTTCGTATGTTAAACCATCCCTGCATTCCTGGAATGAACCCCACTTGGTTATTATGTATAATCTTCTTGATGATTTGCTGCATTCTATTTGCCAGTATTTTATTGAGAATATTTGCTTCTATATTCATTGCCCTATAGTTCCCCTTTTTGGTTGGGTCTTTCTCTGGTTTAGGTATTGGAATAATACTTGCCTCCAAGAATGATTTAGGGAGGATTGCTTTCTTTTCCATTTCATTGAAGAGTTTAAGGAGAATTGGCATCAAATCTCTAAATTTCTTGTAGAATTCAGGTGTGAATCCATCAGGACTTGGGCTTTTCTTTGTTGGTAATTTTTTTAAATTTTGCTTTCCATTGCAATAGCTGATATTGGGCTATTCAGAATTGCTATATCTGCTTGGTTGAGCTTTGGTAGTTCATATGGTTCTAGAAATCTGTCCACTTTTCTCTGTGTTTTCCTCTCTATGTGAGTAGAGATTTTCAAAGTAGGTATTTGTCTTAGTTACTTTTTACTCATCACTGAGACAAAATACCTGATGCCCAAAGTTGGGAAAGGAAAGGTTTATTTCTTACAGTTTTTGGAGGTTTCAGTCCATACTCAGTTGGCTCCAAGGTAGGGTGGCATGGCGGGGCTGCAGTTCATGGCGGTTGCAAAAAGCAAGGGGAAACTGGCAAGAGAGAGACACACTTTCTTCCTGCCATTACATCACATCCGGGCTCCACCCCCTAGGAGGGTGTAGCACTGACACCACCAATCCAAGTGCTAGACAATGAACAAATCACAAATGCACAATGCAAATACATGAAGCCTGGGGGCCACCAACATAAACCATGACAGTATTCATGATCTTTTGAATTTCCATGAAATTGGTAGTAATTTCCCCCTGTTCAGTCTTTATTGCATGAATTACGGTTTTTTCTTTCTATTTCTTTATAAGGTTAGCTAGAGGTTTGTCAATTTTGTTTATTTTCTGAAAAAAAACTTTTTGATTCATTAATTCTTTGTATTTTTTTCTTAGTTTCAAATGCATTGATTTCAGCTCTAATCTTTACAATTTCCTCTCTTCTGTGAGCTTTGGGTTTAACTTGCTCTTCTTTTCTAGAAGCTTGAGATGAAGCATTAGGTTGTTTATTTGTGCTCATTCTGTTTTCTTGATATGACCATTTACTGCTATATATTTCCCTCTTAAGACAGCTTTCATTGCATCCTACAGATTACAATAGGTTGTTTCTGAATTTTCATTGAATTGTAGGTTTTGTTTTATTTCTTCTTTAATTTCATCTGTAGCCCTTTGTTTGTTCAAAAGGTTGTTATTTAATTTTATGTATACATGTAGGTTTTGCAATTTCTTTTGCCATTACTTTCCAATTTCAGTGTGCTATAGTCAGATATTATGCATGGGAAAATTTCAATACCCTTGTATTTACTTAAGAATATTTTATGGGATATTAGATGGTCTATTTTGGACAATGTGCCATGTGCAGTTGAGAAGAATGTATATTCTGTTGTGGTTGGGTGGAACACTCTGTAAAACATTCACTAAGTCCAGTTGCTCAGAAATATAATTCAGTTCTATTATTTCTGTGCTTACTGTTTGTCTAGTTGATCTATCTCTTTGTGACAATGGGATGTTAAGGTCCCCTGTAATAATTGTGCTCTTGTGTCTTTGGTTTTTCATGGCCTTTAGTAACTGTCTTATATGGTTGGGTGCTCCTGTGTTTGGTGCATATATATTTATATTTACTAGTTCTTCCTCTTGAATTTTTCCACTTGCGAGTATCTAGTTCCCTTCTTTGTCTCTCTTAATCATTTTAGGTTTGAAGTTCACATTGTCTGTAAATTTAATAGTTACCCCTGCTGGGTTCCTATTGCAAGGAATACTGTTTTCCATCTTTTGACTTTTAATCTATGAGTTTCCTTTTGGGTCAGATATGTTTCTTGCATACAGCATATCATATTGTGGGATGCTGTTTCTTGATCCATTCCATCAACCTGTTTCTTCTGATAGATGAATTGAGCCCATTTACATTTATGGATATCACTGATATGTATTGGCTTGACTTTGCCATATTGTGTTCCTATTGTTAGTTTCCTGCTTTTCTCCCTTGTTTAATTTCTTGTCCATCCTGGTGATTTCTTTCTGTTGTTCTGGAGACTGTGGTCACTTGTATCTCTATCTAGGATGTCCTTCAGCACTCTTTCTAAGATTGGTTTGATGGTCATGAATTTCTTCAGTTTTTGTTTGTCATGGAAGTATCTTGTTTGTCCATTAAATTTGAAAGACAGTTTTCTCGGGTATATCAGTCTGGGTTGAATGTTGTTTTCTTTTAGGGCTTGAAATACTTCACTCCAAACTCCTCTTAACCTGAAAGTTTGTGCTGAGAAGTCTGCTGTGATTCTAATAGGCTTTTCTTGAGATAGGTGAGTTGTGTCTTTTCTCTAACAGCTTTTAGTATTCTACTTTTATGCGGTATGTCTGAGATCTTAATAATTATATGTCTGGGTGTAGATTTATGTTGTTTATGACTGTTTGGTGTTCTATATGCCTCACTTATTTGCATATCAGATTTTTCCCCATGTTTGGGCAATTTTCTGCCATTACTTCTGTGAACAGCTTAGTTATATCCTTTCATTGTCTCCTGCCTCCTCACTGCTGCCTATTAATCCAACATTGCTTCTCCTGGCATCATCTTGAAGCTGCTGGATTGTCATTTCATGCTACTTTGCTGTTTTTATAAGTTCTACCCTTTCATGATCGCTATATGCTATCTTGTCATCAAGGTCTGAAATTCTATCCTCAGCTTCATTTAACGGCTTACAGGCTTTTGATGCAATTTTTGTTTCTTGTATATCTCTGAATTTGTTTCATGAATTCTGCTTGTTTTCTGTATTGTTCATTCAAAGTTTCAATCAATTTCCCATGCTCCTATATTTTTTAAATCTATTTCTTTTCTAGCTATGTTGAGCAACTCATTTACTAAGGTTGTTAATTTTGACTTTACATAAGACATTATTTCTAATTTGAGTTCTTCTGTAGCCTCATGGATTTGTTTCTTTACTTCATTTGCTATCTTTTCAGAGACATTTTGTGTAGAACTTTTAAGCTCCTCTATTTCATTATCGCCTGTAATTGTTCCTGATGGACTAGATGTTTGGGATTGCATTTTGCCTTTTCATTTAAACATTTTCACCATTTGGGTAAATATCTGGTCTTTCTATCCCAACACTCACAACTGTCTGTGGTGTGTGTTTTAGGGTCCTACTGTGTGGTTGATGTTGGCAAATTGCTGAGTACCACAATGAAGAGGGAATCCAGTCTTCTGAATTCCTCCTACAGAACTATTGGGTGAGTCCTATATTCTTTCTGGGCTAACTAGCCTAGAAGTATTTATGTAGGGAAACTCTTAGTTCCTGCTGTTGTTATAGCTTCAGGTTGTTGCAGGTCACCAGATCTCTCTGGCTATAGTGTTTGTGTCACCTGAGGCCATACTGTGTCACTGAGGGTCTTATAATTTATTTTAATTTTCTTTAAGTTGGGGGTCATTATTGGTACACTCCTCAACCTGTCTGATGTTCTCTGTGTGAGGGAGGAGGTTACCCACTCTCTTGCCAGGTTCTCCAAGATCTTACACTTGGAGGGAATTTCACTTCTGCTCTGGTATTCCACTGTAGTCCAAGGTTCCAATATTCCTGGTGAATGGGTGGGCCCAGCGGCAGCAGTCCCATGCATCTGAGGCCTGCAGCAGGCTTTTGTGACATTCCCTATTGTATTCTTTAAATCATCACACATTGGTTGAATTGTTTTTTCTTGAACCCTTGTTATTTTTAAGACATCTCTCCTTTTGTGATCCCCATCCACTATCTTAAGGTCTGAAAGTCTGTCTTCAGTTTCATTCAAGTGGTTTTGCCAGCTTTCAATGGATTTCTGATTTCCTGGATATCTGTTTGAATACATTTCAGACATTCTATTTCTTTTCTAGATTGATCATTCATGGTTTACATTCTTTTCGTATCATATCTGTTATTTATCCTTCGCTATTCTAGATTTGCTGAGAAATTTGTTTATAAATGTTGACCTTTCATATTTTATCTGATAATTTATTTCTGATCTGGTCACCTCTACAGCCTCATGGACTTATTTCTTTACTTCAGGTGCTGTCATTTTAGAATTGTCAGGTGTGTGTGCTCCAATTTTCTCTATCTCGTCTCCCAAAACTGTTCTGGGTGGACTGAAGGTCTGAGATGGCATCTTGATTCTGCATCTTGTCATTTTTTATTTCAAAAATCTTTTTCTGTTGATCCTTGTAAATTTTTGTAGTAGGTAATTATATCATGTATATTAAGCCCTCTCTTAATTAGTTCTTCAGGAATGTCTTCTGTGTATAGGATGTTCTTGGCTTGTGTGTGTTTCATGATCCTACCTTCCCAGTTAATTAAGGGTTTGATTCAGTCCCAAGTTCCTTGGTTCTGGGTTGCAATGAGTTTATTATTCCACAGTTTCCCAGTACTGTTACAGAAGGAAAAATGACAAATTGCAACAGACAGATATCCTAGCTAAGTAGCATAATTAACAATAGCAATAGCATCAAGCTCAATCTAGAAACCAACAAACTGTGATAGGTATTGATTTTGTACTTTAAACCATAGAAGCAAAACCTACAATTATATAACGGAATTTACTGTAACTGGGAGTTTGTGTTCAGAGTGTTTCTCCTTGGCAATGTGGTAATACACTGTGGTGAGGAGATTTAAACATTGTGGATAACTGAAGAAGGCAGAAGCAAGGCTGAAAGACAAAGGATGAGCATGCCACTTTGGGACACTAGAGGAGAGGGCAGAAGACAAAGAATGAGGGAGTAAGCGAGGGACACTTGTTGACCCATGTTGTTGTTGCTTCAAACTTTTCATGCCATGAGTCCCACCTGCTCATCTGTGCACCCTGGTTGGGATTCTGCTGTGTCCCTCTGTTCCCTGCTCAGTTTGTTCACCTCAGCTGTGGCAGCAGCCAGGAGAGGGCCTCTTCTTGGACCTTCTGGCGAGGTTCTTCTTGGTTCATCATGACAGAGATGAGGAGGGATCCAGTGTTTTTCAGAAAGTGTTGAAGATATTGTATTACACTGATGCATGCATACTCTTTTTATAGCAGTACAATTCCAAATAGCTAAACTAGGGAACTGTTCTATATATCTATCAAAAACTAAATGCAGAAGGAAACCCTGGTACTTATGCAGAATGGAGTATTGCTCTGCAGTGAAAAGAAACTTGAGTCAGTTTAAAGTTTGAGACCATAACGTTAAGTGACATACATCAGACACACAAGTTTAAATCTCTCATCATTTCTCTTATATAAGAAAAGTAAAATATAAATATGGGGGAAAATTAAAGATAGATAATAAGAAACAGTGAGGTACACTTTTTGTCAGTGGAAAATGAAATGATAGGTAGAGAAAGGTGGTCTTAACAGAGATGAAAGGTGATTTAAAAAAAGAATTGAGATGTATTATGCCCATTTACCAAATCCCCACAAGGAGTATGATCATTATATACCTCAGACATTCATCAATAAAAGATAAAAACTGAAAGCAAACAAAAAGTGCTAAGGGAAATAAGTATTGCTTAATCTGCTATGATTGTATTTCCATCACACTTTATTACATTGTTTTCCCACTTTGTTTTGTCCAGAATGATCATTTCATTTTATGGCAGATAAAACTTGTCTCACTATTTTTTTTCTGTCCCTGAAACTGATTAGCTTTTTATTGCAACATATTCATATTTTTAAAAATAGACACACCTTAATATTTTACTGCTACAGAAAGTAGGCCAAATCTTCTAATCAATCTTAGTTAATAAAACCAGGACAAAGTCAACAATATCCAGAATTGAAGTACTATTTTCTCAAAATTTTCAGACAATATGTGTAAATTACTCAGCTAGAGGATTTGTGAAGTGAACCAGTACCTGCAGTATTTTCCATAGTAAAATCGACAATGCACAGATATTTAAATAAACTAGACACACATAACACTGAAACTGTGTATCCAGTGAATCTTCAGGGGAAGGAATTAAGCACAGAGGATTATGTGGGCAAAATTCAATGGAAATAATAGTCTTGCGTACACAGATGGTGATAGAGCACCTTGGATTGAACTGTTACATAGGGCCAAGCTAGGAAAACTCTAAAAGGATCAAAGTAAACTTTATGTATTTTTGACATAACATGTCACAAAGTTCAGAGTATTCATAGGTGAGATGTGTAGTTTTGAAATATTCCATCAAAAAACTTCAGACAATCTAAGAAATGTATTTGTTTTTATACTATTTTAAATTATTTTATTTTTAACTGATACATAGAAATATAAAGGTGTACACAGTCATGGGTTTCTATGAAATGTTTTATAGGTTCATACTATGTAAAATTTATAACATGTTGAAGTGTTCAATCTCAACTATTTATCATGTTGAAATCTTTGAAAACCTTTCTCTAACTTTCTGAAATGTAAAATATTATAGATACACTACTGCAGAATAGCGCAGCAGAATCTCTCACTCTTGTGTAAGTGTACTTTAGTACCCACTAATCAATATTCCTTCCTTCCTTCCTTCCTTCCTTCCTTCCTTCCTTCCTTCCTTCTTTTCTTCTTTCCTGCCTCTTACTACTTTCCCCAGACCCTGGTAGTCACTGCTCTACTCTTGAATTTTTAGGTTCCACATAAGATTGAGATCTTTTGGTATTCCTTTTTCTACACATGGCTTACTTCAACTATTTAAATGATTAGCCTACCCATCCATGAAGAAATCTATTTAATTTGAAAACTTGGAAGAGACAATAAATATTTTTAACGGAAAAAGTGAAATGATGCTATTTGGTATTTTTAGTATCACTACTCTGACATGAATAGATTAAATTGGGGCAAGAATAGAACTAAGGAAACAAAATAAACTATATCTCAGCAGCACATAAAGTAAGCTAAAGACATACTCTAAGGCATGAATTATTAAACCATTGACTATATTATATTGGAGATATATAATTTTTCAGCATTTTTTATAAGTCACAATACAGAATAAACCAAGGTTCATACAAGTATAACTAGGAAATGGAAAATATGGTGGAATACAATATTAAATATTATTGCCCTAAAACATGAAATCCTGTCATTTTCATCAAAGTCAGGCACAGAAAGAAAACACCATGTATTTTCATATATTTGTGGAATCTGAAAAAAAATGCACATTGTAGAAGAAAGTGGAATGATGCTCACTGGAAATGGAGGGGGAAAGGGTGGATTGAAAGATACAGACAGCAAGTAAAAAAATGTATTTTGGTAAGAGAAATTAGTTCTGCTATTCTATCGTATAGCAGGGTAGCAACAGCCATGAAAAATCTACAGCAAAATTAAAAATAAATGGAAAACAAACTTTCTCTGTTTCTTTTCTCTAACAGCTTTTAATATTCACTCCTTGTGCTAACTTTCTGGAATCTTGATTATTTATGTCTTGAGGTAGTTTTATTTTGGTCATGGATGTTTGGAGTTCTGTATGCTTCATATATTTATCCATACTTGGAAAGTTTTCTGCCACTGTTTCTGTGAAGAGTTTTTTTTTTTAATGTGACATTTATGTTGTCTCCAGCTCTCTCTCTCCCTCTCTCTCTCTCTCTGTCTCTCTCTCTTTCTCTTTCTCTTTCTCTCTCTCTCCCTCTCTCTCTCTCTCTCTGTCTCTGTCTCTGTCTCTCTCTCTCTCTTTGGTACTGGGGCTTGAACTCAGGACCTTGCGCTTGCCAGGCAGGCGCTTACACCACTGAGCTAAATCCTGGGCCTCTCCAGGTTTCTCTCTGACCCACTTCAATCTTACATTATTGTTTTTTGTTGTATCTTGTATCTGTAGGATTGATTTTTTTGTGGTCCCTCACTATTTTTAAGATATCTTTCTTTTCAAGATCACTAGCAGCAATTCTAGCTTCAAAATCTGAAATTCTATCCTCTCATTCAATCTGTTACATATTTGTTGAATTGAGGTTTTAGTCTGTTTTATTTCTATTTGGATCTATTTCATTGATTCCACTTTTTCTTAGGTTGGGCATTTTTTGTTTCTATCACTTTTCTAAGCTCATCTATCCTTTTATGTTTATCTGCTTTAATATCTTTGATTTTGAGCATTCATTTTGTACCTGAAAGAGTATTTTCTCCATAGCTTTTTTCACTTCTGTTTTCCTATCATTTCAGAAATTTCCAGGGTTTGACTTTCCACTGTGTCTATCTACCTGAGTTCTGGGTTGTCCTGGGTGGTCTGGGAATCGGAGATTCATTTTGCTTCTGAGTCTTGTCATTTTATATTCTCTTTCTTATTTTCTTTTCTTTTCTATATTGATGCTTGCCAATTTCTTTTGATAGATAGTTTTATCACTAGTATTGAGGATGCCCTTAGAGACCTCTGTTCTTCAGGGATGTAGTAGTCAGGCTGGGGGACAGAGGGGACCACCCGAGTCTTGGGAAAGTGGAGACACAGGTGGGAAAGAACGAGATAGAGTGTAAAGGAGTGACCAGAATGGGAAGAGACTGTGTTTATTCACTTGAAAGTTTAAATTCAAGAAGTAGCTGAAGAGAAAAAGAGGATCAATAGGAGAGGACAAAAAGAATGATAAAAAACCTAAACATTAAAAAAAAAAGAAGGAAGACAGAGGAGAATGAAAAAGAAAAGATCAGCGCCATATCAGGACATTGCTGTGGTCTAACAGGGACGCGGCCACAGGCATCTGAACACCGGAGATGCTTCACTACTTTCACCCTCCCTTCTCTGCTTGAATGTCCCTTTCCTGTCTGCTTGGATGTCATCGTGTTAATGATAAATAAACAAAAATAGTGTTAATTCTAAAGTGAAGAAGAAAGAAAGAAAAGACCAGAAAAAGAGAGGAGAAGAAAAAACGAAAGCTCCCAAAACAAAAATAAACACAAAATATAAAACAAAACAAGATGACATCGAACCAGACAGGATTAGATCAACAAGGAGAATAAAAGTAGTAAAGCCCCTCTGGGGTTTAGAGGCTGGTGACAGTGTCCAAGTCAATCCCAGATACCCACTGCCTTAGGGAGCTGGGCTTGGCCCTTGATGAGGGGGCTGGGACCAGCCTTCTCTTGGTGGGGTTCTCCAGAGACCCACTTCTGACTCCTCACTGTGGCTTCACAAACTTAGGTAACTTGGCCCTTCAGAGACACGAGTGGGCCCAAGTGTTGCGTAAAGATGCCTCGGGTCTTAGGAGGCTTCCTAAGAAACCAGGCATAAGCAGTCAACTTTGAACCTCCTAAGAAACCAGGCATAAGCAGTCAACTTTGAACCTCCTAAGAAAACAGGCATAAGCAGTCAACTTTGAACATTCAGTACATTTTCTTTTGATCTTCCATTCCTTTTCTTTAAAAGAGCAAAAAATAAAAATAACAATAAAAGTTTCAAAACATGTTAGTAGGAGAGTTACAATAGTTGATACAGGGCTTATACATGGCTGTAAGATCTAGGCGTGGAATCCAGTCCAAACAGTATTAGCTCAAATCTTTCATCTGGTTTTCCAAATATGAGCTTATAATTATTGGGTTAGAGGTGGAGCAGATAATACAAAATGGTATTTTCCATTACAAAAATATAAAAAATATGTAAAACACTCTTTTATCAACAATACCATGACTTAAATAAATGTCTCAAGTAATGCATGTTATGACCTGCTTTTGTGACAACTATGAGGGAATTGTTCTAGGTGTAGGATTGTTAATCTTTCTGCATATGTATCTGGTCCTCACTCCTCTTTTTTCTATTTAGAGAAAAAAAGGCAAAACAGAAAGAAGGATAGAAATAATACAGAATTTCATAGAAAACATAAGAAATCACTACTTGATAAATTACATGTTATTATTACTCATCTTTAAATGAAAGAAAAACACATTTTAAGTATGTTACAAGATATTAGGACCCCATAATATCAAGACACAGTGCTTCTTATAAAATAAAAAATATCAAAAATAACGGTGAGGTTAATTATGAAACATAGTTCTGTGGAATTTCTTGTGCGGTGTCATAAAAAAACAAGATTGAAAGACACAGTTAAATTATGTGGCATTGCAAACCAAGCAGTTAAATAGCCTCTCTCTCTCTCTCTCGCTCTGTCTCTCTCTCTGTCTCTCTCTCTGTCTCTCTCTCTCCCTCTCTCTCTCTGTCTCTCTCTATGTCTCTCTGTCTCTCTGTCTGTCTCTATCTCTCTGTATCTCTCTGTCTCTGTCTCTCTCTCTCTCCCTCTCTCTCTCTCTGTCTCTCTGTCTCTCTCTGTCTCTCTCTCTCTGTCTCTCTCTCTGTCTCTCTGTCTCTCT
>PVJX010050127.1:0-10803 GCA_004027295.1 Dolichotis patagonum | reverse complement strand
TATAAGACTTCAAAAGCAGGCAATAATCAAACCAGAGTGGGTATCTTAGTGAAACTTGTCATCTTCAGTGCAGTTGCCTATACTCTTAGACTTGATGCTAACTATCTTAACAGATTTGAATAAAATCCATCAATACAAGATAGCAATCTGACAAACCAGATTCAAATAATATCAGTCAAAATAACACAGTATAAGTTATACAAGGCTTCAGATTAAGTTGATAGGAAATTAAGGATGATTACTATAATATATCCTCTTATTTTTGGGATAGCTGACCATGTCCTCAAGACTAGTGTAAGTAGACAAACTGGAATAGCATGTAATCCATCCAAGCAGAGTGAAGAGAATGATGTAGATTTTAAATCAGTCACCCCATTACCAATATCCTCTGACTTGCTTTTTTAGACAATTCCTCCCCTATCACTCCCATAGGATGCACTGCTTATTTTGAGTCCCACTGCCTCCCTATACAGAGCATCTCAATGGACCCTGTCTCCTGATCTACTCTGCCTGTGTTTCTCTCAGTTAATATTTCAAGGCCTTCTATACTAGGGATTACAGCCAATAATTTCTGCCTAATTTCTGCTATTCTATTTTTCTGCCATTGGTTGTGTATTTTTCTCTTCCTCTCCACTGTCTGCTCCGTCCACTGAGGCCTCTCTTACACTGTTCCTGAAATGCTCGTATTCTTTTTCTCTCTCTCTAAAATGTCCTTTAGAATTTTTTTGTAGGGTTGGATTGGTGGTCAAAAATTCTCCCAGTTCCTCTTTGTCATGGAAGAATCTTGCTTCTCCATTAATTTCTAGAGAGAGTTTTGCAGGATACATCAATCTGGGCTGGAGGTTGTTCTCCATCAGGGCTTGAATTACTTCACTCCAAGCTCTTCTTGACTTGATGGTCTGTGTTGAGAAATTTGCCATGATTTTGATGGGTTTTCCTTTATAAGTTATCTGTTTATTTTCTCTGATGGCTTTTAGTATTCTGTTCTTATATTGAATTTCTGGGACCTTGATTATTATGTGTCCGTGTGTAGCTCTGTTTGGGGTTTAGGTGGCTAGAGTTCTGTATGCTTCATATGTCTGCATATCATTTCCATTTTCTATGTTTGGGAAGTTTTCCTTAATAATTTCTGTGAATAGCCTTTGTACTTAGTCTGTTTTGACTCCTGATTCTTCATTCACATGCTTTATTCTTAAGTTATAGATCCTCTTGTCATCCTCTAGCTTTAGTATTGTTACTGCCAGCACCCTTCTTATTTTTAAGAGATCTTTCCTTTCATGATAACACATTGCAAGCCTATGTTCAATTTTTGACAGTCTATCTTAAGTTTCTTTAAAGCAGTTTTGCCAACTTTCTATGGAGTAGTTAGTTTCCTGGTAATCTCTTTGAATCTGCTTCATGAATGCTCAGTTTGCTTTATCTTCTTCATTGAACATTTCTGTCCTTTTGTGTTCCTCCATTCTTCTGTCTGTGTCTTCTTGAGAGGTGCCCAGCCTTTCTTTTATTCATCTACTTATCTCTTGTTTAACTAGAATTAATATTCACTGTTGATCTCATTTACAAGGTCCCAAAGATATCTCCTTATCTCCGCTAGCTTTGTGTTTGATGTTGTATGTTTGCTGCCCTCAGTCTCTTTTATATTTACCTCTCCTGTATCAATATTCTCAGGGTTGGGGGCTGGGGGCTTTTTCTTATTTCCCTCTCTCATCATGATTTTGGTTCCTTCCATACAATTGTATAGTGTAATTCAAAGCTTCTTTTCTTGTTGGTTAGGGTTCTTCTGGAGCACACAGGGTAGGGGCTTCTGCCCTCTGCAGTCCGCTATCAGAGAGTGAAGTGCAAGTGCAAGGGCAATATAGGCTTGCTCCTCCCCTCCAGGCCAGTCAACTTTAGCAGGCCTTCACTGCATCAGTGTGAGCTGCGCTCAGGGAATTAGTTGATTTTTGATGATCCACTGGATCCCACTGGGTCACGGCCAGGGAAGCAGTCCAGTCTAAGCAGATCCCACCAATCTGCTCTGCAAGGGGTATAACCAACTTAAGCTGCTTCCGTACAGAGTTAGAAATGCCCTTCCTAACTCCAATATGTTGTCCAGTTAGTTGCCCTTTTCCTGTGGGAGGTCCATATTCCCATCACTAATCACTTGTTGATGCTGGCCCCTTGGAGCTGCTGGGGTCCCCGACCTCTGACCTCAGCATGGCTGCAGCATGAATTCACAGTGCCTCTTGGTGGGTCATGTGCAGAGCCGGTTCCTGGTGAGTCATGTGCAAGGCTGTTCACCTCTATGCTTGGGGCTGCTCAAGCCAGTGCATCAGTGTGTGTTTGGTCACTCAAGTTGATCTTGGGCACAAATCAGGCAGCTCGATGACAGTGCCATGCTCCCTGATCTTAACTTCTCTAATTGGAAGCCCCAGGACCTCATATTCGAGAAGTTTCTTTGACTTCAGTTTCTTCCTGGGTTGAGAGAATCCATCTATCTCTGTATGGGTCTATTCTGGCATTTGAGCTGTCTCTCTCAGAGAGGTTCCATATCCGGCTTACTATAGGTCTGACATCTTTAAGACTTCCTCCATCTCTGATTATTGCAACAGTAAGTGACTTGTGTTTATTTCCCACAGAGTCTACAAAAATATATTTATGTAATGAGAAACAATACCAATTCCATGAATAATTTGTGCAAGTATGTCAAAATTCAGCTGAACCACTCAGTTTGAGGTCACTGTTTAGTGTTTTTTCTGACCTTGTGTGTGATGTACTTTTGCTACCATATTATTGAACAATGGAATTATGCTTTTGCTTTATGCTTTATTTTTTTAATTTTTTATTTAAAGAGAACAGGAAAGAGAAAAAAACCCAAACAAAACAAAAAGAGGGTAGCAACAATTCAGAATTCCGAAGGGGAGAGAAAAAAAAGAAAAAGAAAAAAAAGAACAGCAACCACAACAACAACAACAACAAAAAAATAAAAATAAAAGCAAAAATACTAAGAAAACACCACTTGATAAGTTACATACTGTCATCATTGGAAATAGTTGTTCAAGTTACAAAGTTAAAACATACAAAGTACACATTCAAACAATGAGCCTGTTAATGGTTCTGCTCAACATTCTAACACAAACAGTAATATGGACATCTATCTTACACACTTAAACACACATGCAGTTATATCCTTTAGAGCACTTTCATTTCCTCTCTTTTTTACAGTACAAATTACACATTTTGGGTTTTATTACTCCTACAATTCTTATTACTATTTACACTAGAGAAACCATGTGATATTTATAAATATGATTCCTATTTATTTCACTAATGAGGATAATCTCAAGATGTCCCCATTTCTCTATGAAGGCCTCAAGATCGTCATTTTTTATAGCTGAACAATATTCTATTGTATAAAAATACCATATCTTTTTCATCCACTCTGCAATTGATGGGCATCTTGGTTGTTTTCAAGACTTAGCTATTACAAATTGTGCTGCTATGAACATGGGTGCACATATATCACTGTGATATGAACTTTTCAGTTTCTCTGGGAAAATATTCAGGAGAGGAATAGCTTGGTTGAATGGAGCTTCCACTCCTAGTCTTCTGAGAATTCTCCATACTGATTGCCATAGTGGTTGTACTAGTCTACACTCCCACCACAGTGGAGCAGTGTTCCATTTTCTCCACAGCCTCGCCAACATTTGTTGTCAGTTGATTTCTGGATGGCAGCTATTCTTTCCGGTGTGAGATGATATCTCAATGTTGTTTTAATTTGCATTTCTTGAATGACCAGTGATGGTGAACATTTCTTCATGTATTTGTTTGCCATTTGTATATCTTCATCTGAGAACTGTGTGTTCATCTCAGCTGCCCATTTTTGGAGAGGGTCCTTGAATTTGGGGGGGTTTATGTTTTTCAATTCTTTATATGGTCTTGATATAAGTCCTTTGTCTAAGAGATTGCTGGTTAAAATTCTTTCCGATTCTGTGGGTTACCTTTTCACTCTGATGGTGATTTCTTTTGAAGTGCAGAAACTTTTCAATAATATGAGATCCCAGTTGTTGATTCTCTGAAGTGTTTTCCTTGCAGTTTGTGTTTTGTTCATGAATTCTCTGCCTACACCTATGTCTCCAAGATTTCTACCTACCTTATCTTCTAGTAGATTTAGTGTTTCTGTTTTAATGTTTAGGTCTTTGATCCATTTAGACTTTGGTTTTGTGCATGGTGAAAGGCATGGATCTAGTTTCTGTCTTCTGCATGTGGAGAGCCAATTTTTCCAACACCATTTATTAACGAAGCTATCCTTCCTCCAGTGAAGATGTTTAGCCCCTTTGTCAAATATCAGGTGGCTGAGTGTCTTTGTACCTATATTTGTATCTTCTAATTTGTGGAATTATGCTTTTGGATGCAGACTGATAAACCACATTTATGACCTTTTTGCTACTACTTTATTTAATCTGCCTTTACTGCCATCTTGTTGATAAATTGAAGAATGCATTTGAATGTAAACCGGTTTCCTTATTACTGTGATTATGTGCTTTTGCTGCTATCTTGTGGCTAAATCGAAGAATGCATTTCAATGTTTTTATTACCATAGTTATGTGCTTTTGCTGCCATCTGATGGTAAAATGGAAGAATGCATTTGAATGTTAAAAATATTTGTTACTAAAGCAGTTATGTGCTTCTGCTGTCATCTTGTGGCAAAATTCTAGAATGCATTTGAATGCAAACTGGTTTTCCTTACTTCTATGGTTAAGTACATTTGCTTCTGTCTTGTGGCCATTTGAGAGGATGTCTTTGAATGTGAATGAAACTACATATGCTTTCATTACATAGTGATAGATATGTGTAACTTTTATTATTAAAAATAAATATGCTTTAAAAATAGAATTTTGAACATCAAAAAAGTAAAAAGAAAGCACAGTTACCCAGCTTCCGGTTAGCAATGATTTGTGTTTCTCTGTCCTGCAGGAGGGGCTGCATCATTCACACTGCTTCAGTTCTTTCATTGTACAATCATATTTTCTGCTGTTTGTGTGTTACCATTTTGTTTCGTTGTGATCCATAAATTTTTCAGTTTGTAACCAACATTATTCATATATATACTTGGTAGTTTGACTGAGTTCTCATGTTTCTTGATTTAACTTTTATTTCACCCTGAGTTTCTTCATTTACTTTAGTGTAATAAAAGGTACATGTGTGAAAATTATTGCAAAATTATGCAAATATTTGCATAGTCTAAATTCTAGACAATGTCTTGCTCAAGGTTTTCATGTATATGTACATTCAGTTGAGGAGTCTGAGTTTTTGCTGTGTGTTTTCTTGATTGTTTCTAAGGCAGTGGGGTCTGTGAGAAGTGTTTGAGTCCACACTCTGTTTCTCCCATTCCTACTGTGACAGTGGAGCCTGGGAAGAGTGTGTAAAGACACACACCTTTGTTGGCGGAACTGAACAGAACCCCAAGTTCCATGGCAATAGCCAGGTTCCAGGTGCATAGGCAAACACATACCTTTGGATGGTGGAGTACTCTGAGAGTCCAGGAATGTGAAAGCATCTTAAACAGCAGTTAGGAGCCAGCACTTTGATTCTGGACAACTCCAGCAACAGAAGACCAGCTCCAGGGCCCACATCCAGACATCAAGATCCTCTTCATACCTACACATTTCTAGGATTAACATGGACAGTGTAAAACCCAGAGGTATTTTACTACTTTTATTCTTATTTGTTTGTCTGGTTGGCTATTCTTTTTGTCTCTTGTTGTTTTCTTTTGTGATCTATGGTTATTTATGTGTTTGGAATTTTTTTTCTTTCATCTCATTCACTGGGATCCTTTTTATTTTTTTCTCTTTTTTTCCATTCTTGATCTCTTTGTCTTTTTCTTTTGACTGTTTCAGTTTCTTATCCTTCATTTCTGTTGTCTTGAGCCTCTTTTATTCCTCAAGTACTCCTTGAAATTAAACTTTAAAGAGAGTAATCATTGTTTCTGCCCTTTCTGATTACTCCACATTCTATTTTGTTCTTTTCTTCCTGTGGCTCCCTGTTTCCCAAAACTTGGATTATCATCCTTTAGCCTCCAGCTTTGACTCCATGATATCTTACCTCATTAATTATTTTAGAGTATAGTTTACTCTTCTTAATGCCCTGGATACACAAAGGAAGGTAAAATCATTCTACTGAGGAGGAAGTCTCTATATAGAAGTGCGTTGTATACATTTGATTTTATTGTATAAACTTAGAGTTTGCTTCTGTGGATAGAGGTAGTAGGTTAATGGTTACCATAGTTTGTCAGCAGTTAAAATGTACTTGAAATTATTGTTAGTAGTAGCTGTACTATGTTACCCAGGATGTCATACATGTTATAAACAGGTTTTCCCCTCTGTGATGACACTATTATGGCATGGGGTCATAATCATCCTCATAGTCCAGTACCACAGGACTAGGAGCTGAGCCAAATGGTAATTTGGCATCCTTCACAAATTATGAAGGGATTTTCTTAGGATGGCTAAAAAGAGCCACCTCCATCTAGAAAACTTCCCAGAAGAACTAATTTCTCATAGGGAAACATCGATACTAGTGATAAGGCTATATATCAGAAAAAAACTGACAAGCATCAACATAGAAACATAGAAAAGAAACAGAAAACCTATAAAAAAGCACCTCAGAATCACAGAAGACTTCTCAACAGAAACCTTCAAGTCAATAAGAAATTAAAGTGCAGTATTTCAAGTCATGAAAGTAAACAACCTCCAGGTCTGATTAATGAACCATTCAAAAGTATCTTTCAAAATCAATGGAGAAATAAGACACTTTCATGAAAAAGAACTGATGAAATTCATGAACACCAAACCAACCCTATAAAGAGTACTAAAAATTACACAGAAAGAGAGAAAGATAACCACAATTCCACAACCAACAACAGAAAGAAACCACCTAACATGGCAAGTAATTAAACAGGGGAAGAAGCAGGGAACCAACATCAAAAAAATACCATGACAGAGATAAAACAATACATATCATTTATAACCCCCAATGTAAGTGGTCTCAATTCATCAATGAAAAGATACAAACTGGAAGAATGGATCAATAAACAAGATCCAACAATATACTACACATAAAAACACATTTAGCTAAAGAGAAAATTCATAGACAGAAAGACAAAAATGGAAAACAATCTGCCATGCAACAGGAAAACTGAAAAATACAGGACTGGCTATTCTGTGTGCAGAAAGTGTGAATGTCAAGGCAAGAATGATGAAAGAGATAAAGAAGTTCATTACATAATTTAGCAGAAAACTTCAATAGGAAGTAATAGCAATTATAGTAGAAAGAAGGTAGAATGTCCTGTGGACCCAGGAAGGAACTAAGCAAGAGTTGAAGCCCACAGGAAGAGCAAAGAGAGCTGCAACAAAGAATAAAGAGATAATGACTGACTCAGTGAGTCAGGTGTCTCTGTATAGGGCGAGTGGTGTAAATCCTGAGAACATATGGGGACTGCTGGAAGGCCAAGGGACCTCCACAGAGAGATGCAGCAATACAATTGAGCAGCAGAAGTCGTGAACAGCATTGGTTGGTGAGTTGACTGGATCTGGGCACCACACAGCAAAGTGTGATCATCCACACATCCTATTTGCAGAGTCCAAATGACCTTAGAGCTCAACACAACTACTGGGTCTATCTAGTGGCTCTCAGACGACATCAAGCCCACAGAATCTGTGCTGACTGCTGATGGCTGGTTCCAAGCTCACAACCAGAAAGCAGCCTGACTTCACAGGAAATAAAGGTGCAGGCTTACTGAGATTATCCTCTATCTGTCCATAAACTACTGCTGGGTTGCTGGCATCAATCAGCATGTATTTGGCTTCTGTCTCAATTCATTTTCTTCAAGTAACAGAAGATATAACATCTGAAGTGGACATTTTTCACTCTGTCTCATGATAATTTTCCTTCTTGTTATTTGATCATGATTTTTATGAATATGAGTGCAGTTTCCAGGTTTTTGGAGTTGTTGTTCAGTTATACCTTTTATTACTTCCTTCTTTCTTTCCCTCCTGTCCTCTGCACCAGTTCCCCAAAGTTTACATGATCCTCCTGTAGCATTGATTATAATCTCTTCCAGTGCTATTCCTCTGTTTAACATCTAAATCCTTCTAAATTTTTTGCTCTGAACATACTAATGGCATATTGAGGATATATTTATGTCACATAATTTTCTGGCTTGATTTAGATTTGTTTATATGACCAAAAATCCAGAGGCCCCAAAGGCCACATAGATTTAAAGAGTTCTGGAGAATAATGTTCCTATGTCACTTCTCAGTTTTCTATTTGGTAAGGAAATCCAAATGACATAGAGTGACATTTAATAGAGGGGGAAGAAGGGTGAGCTTTCCCTTATGCCATGTGCAGGTGGACTCAGTAGCTCCTACAAAATAGTGTAGAAAAGCTTACTCAAATAGAGATAGACATGAAACTCACAAGGACTTGTCAGTTTTCTTCAACCTCCAGGGGTTCTTCAGGAATTTTTGGCTTCCGAAGAACCTCTGGGATGAGATATCTTATAGGATAGACACTCAAAACACTGAAAAACATTGTAATGTTCTTTCACTCCAGGAGCAAATGAAAGCTGGAACACAGAGATGACTTCAATTCAGAGCACACAATTCCCCAGCAGGTCAGTGTGAAGACTGCTAGTGTTCAAAGGTGCAGAGGCCTGAGGCTGTGGCCCAAGACCTATCAAAATGTGCACCCCTAGGGTATATAGATGTCATGAGTTGTGGAGAATAAATATTTCATAGCAATAAGGAATCTTATGGGGCTTGAGGAGAATGGGGATATGGGCTCCATTTGTAAGGTTTTCCCTTCCACCTGGCTCCATTTGGAGTTTGGTGAACACTGCTGATGATTGACTGTCTAGGATGTTCCTGGCTTACGTAAGGAGACAATGCCCCAGTCTTCTGGTGGTGCACATTCTGAGCTCCTCTAAATCGAGTTCTGGCAAATTTGAACCAAAGACAAGACAGGAAGATAAAGCAGGAATGCCAAAAATTCAGGCAATGCGTTGGTTCCCCTTCTTGTAGGGACTTCTGCAGGTCTTCCTGGTTTCCATGGCAATTGGTTCGACCATATACACAACAGCCCTGGGCAGCCTGTGTGCAGAGCTGGCAAGTTTAGAGACCAAGCCCTCTCTAAGCAGAGAACACCTGACTCATTTTGCCAATTGCTCCTCATGAAATTCTCTCCATCTGTTTCAAGAAAACCATGGACTGCAGGAGTCGAGATTGTGACCATTAAACCTCCTGACAGAGCAAGAGCTTCTCCAGGAAATTTTACTCACCTCTAAAAGTGTGTGCACACCTTCTGATAAGTACAACTGGGAAGAAAATTATGGTAAAAACTAGGGAGTCTAAAGAAAACACTGCATGATTGAATATTTGTGGTTGTGTCTGCAGAAAAGGTGCTGCAGAATTGGGCGCCCACACCCAAACAGAAATCAAGAGGCTTGAGTTTGCCAGGCAACCACAATGGGCTCTGATTGGCTGAGCAGCATTGGGACCTAGCCACCAGAAGCAGTGACACACTTTTTATGTAGGGGACAAGAGTCACAATGCTGGGCATTGTCATGGATACATTATCTGTAGGCATGTATCTTTACAGCGAGATATGAAAAGGCTGGATTGCCAAAGGCCAAATATAAAACAGTATTTTCTATGAATGTTTCATTGTTTAGATTTTTAGCATTTTTTCATGAGTAAATAATCAATGCCTGCAAATATATCTATGCCTACAGTGCCAGGGGGACATGACAAAGCCCTGAACATGGTGGTTGGCCTCAGTATTGATCTTCCCCTGAGCATATTTTTGCCCTTGTGCAGTCTGTCATTTGGCTGAGACCCTTTCCCTAAGGTCTTCAGTGAACAGTTGTTGGCATCATTCCCAGGCACTAGCAGAAGTGGCTGTGGAAATTCTCAGCAACAAAGCCTGGGCAAACACATGGGATTTGAGGTCCTAGAATGTGCTTCAAGTTGAATTTCAATGTCCACTGCCCTAAAACATGTCATCTATCAGTAAAAATGCGTTTTCTACTTGTTTTCTTTCCAGTCAAAGATGTACAGAAAGCTGGAGGATATTGGATAGCAAGACTCACACGGGAATGTAGCAATGTAGAAGAGAAGGGAAGATAATGCAAAAAATAGGAAATAAGAAGAACAATCAATGTGAAGTAAAAAAAAATATGACTATGAAAAGGACACTAAAATTTCACAAAGATAGGGTATTCCTATGAAGAACTCATCATTGTTGTAACATGGGTATTCTCGTGTCTTGGCAAGTGTAGCTCAAGGTAGGAGATCATCAAGGAAAACCAAGTGTGAGACAAAATGACACAAATAAAAAACACCCAAAACCTGCATATACATTACCTTAGATAACACACTTGGGGATGTGCCAGGTGTCAAAACTACATCTTTTCTATAGTGGCAAGGCTCCACACATCACAATAAAAGTTCACATGATCTTTTGAATTTTGGCTGCAGATTACCTGAGATAGATGGTCTGGTGACCTCAGAGGTCAGCATAAAATACTTCAACAGCTACTAACTCCAGGACGTTTTACCAAAACACTGTGACACTTTGCTTTTCATGTTTTGGCTTTTGGTGAGTTGGTTGCTTTTTTCTATTGTTTCACATTTTCTCACTTTTCCTGTGTGAGACAGACCAGTCACATTCCCATTTTAGAATGGACTTCTCCAATAGCTCAGAAGGAAACCGTTTCAGTCATATAATACATTAGAATAGATTTTCTCCCATCAAGCCAGGACAATT
>PVJX010050126.1:0-10809 GCA_004027295.1 Dolichotis patagonum | reverse complement strand
GCGTCAGGTCAGAAGTTGTCACCAGTGAGCGCCCACAGATCCGGGCGCCCGTGGGCCGGGGACGTTCTGAGTTTACCCTTCCTCCTCTGAACTGTGGATGCCCCAGGGAGAGGTGGCACCTGCTCCCGAGTGTCCCTGTGCATGGCTGTCATCTCCATCTCAAGGAGGAACCCAGGACCACGGCCCTGAGGGGGGCCACACCCTCACTGCCCACCTCCCTCTTGAAACGCTCCACATCTTGAGTTTAGAAGCTGCTTCCTCACTTCCCTGCATCCCCTCCTCCCTTCCAGAGGCACCAGGCAGACACGGCCCGGTTGACACTGGTTGGAACCTTGGCCGCCACTTTGTGTCCGTGAGACACAATCAGCCTTCAAACTGGAGCGAGGACTGTGGTGCACACTGCAGAGCCGCCAGGAGCCGTTGCCCACCAGGAGCCGTTGCCCACCAGGAGCCAGACGGGGTGCTCCCTCCTGGCTCCTCTAACCGGACCCGGGAGCAGCTACAAACAGCAGCGCACGGATTTCTGCTCCATTACCACAACCGCAAGTGCTCATCGAGGCTGCTGTGGCGCCTGCCACTGGTTGTGTCCTCAATGCGTCAGATGTTTTATTTCACTGAAGTCCAACCACGCTCGTTTTCTCTTTTTCACAGAGAAGGAAGCCGAGGCTGGGCGTCATTGCCTTGCCAAGGACAGCTGGACCGACCCTCGCCCCGGCTGCCTCTCAGTACAGCCGGACTTCTCACTGCTCCTGCGCTCCGCGCAGGCGGGGCTGGGACTCACAGCCTGCGCTCCGACTCGGCCTGCGTTACCTGCAGTTGTTCCGTCTGCCCTTGGAGGAGCTGAGGAGCTGGAAGACCCAGCTCGTCCCAGGCCCTGGCGGCCAGCACCGAGCCCAGCGCTCCCCTCACTGGCGCGTTTCTATCTGTACCGCTCGCAGGAACCGTTCTACCCCTCTGCCCCGGGCTTCTTGGCTTCATCCATTCTTAGACTCAAGGGGTGGCGTGGCCCGTGGCCTGCTCCCTGCCCAGTTCCCTGGTGCTGGGACTCAGGTTCCTCTCTGTCTGAGGAACTCTGTGGGCTAAGCGCTGGACAGACGGAAGGCGCAAGAGCCCCTCATCCTGACCCCACGAAGCCCGCTGGGCTGCGCAGAAATGAACCGCGGACGGAGTGTGGAAGTCTTCTCTTGAGGAAGAGCAGTTTGTCATTTATGGGTCTGGCTGAGTTATATTGTTTCCTATTAAGATGAGTCTGAGTGAATCTTTAATGACAGAACACTGCATCTGCACAGATTTAGAAGCTGCAAATTACACTGGCCACCTCCATCTGGACTGCTGGCCCCTCTCCACGGCCATCTATCACCTGCAGAGCCAGCGGGCCACACGGGGTCCCTACAGATGTCCGGCACAGCTGGAGGAAGGACACCCCGTGCGCTCATCACTCGAGGAGGCTCCTGGGGTCCCCGAGAGCACTGCTCAGGCCCTGGGTTCAGATGGTCCCCTGAGGGAGGGGTCCAGGTTGTGTGACCAAACCATCACCCCTGCCAGCCCGGATGCTGACCGTGGCTCCTGACTGATGGCCTTATACCCAGTCCTCTCTCTCCGTTCATCTGCTCAGCAAAGCAGTGGCGTGTCCTTCAAGATACTCCAAGACTCCTGATGAAAGACCCACTTCCTGGAATGGCTTCAGGCCAGGCCCACCTCCCTAGAGGCCTGCGGAGTCCTAGGGCCATCTTTTGGGGCTTCCAGGCTTGGCTCCGTGGTGACACAGACGTTCGGGGACCCTGGCTCGAGTCTTCTTCCAGCTCACCCATCCCGGTCCCTTTGGCCTCCACCCCTCTGGGCACAGCGCCTGGTCTGCATGCAGCTCCGAGGGCATCCGAGGCCGTCATGTGCTGCTGGGCACATGACGACCGTGACTCTTCAGCCTCCTCCATCCTCTCCTGGCTGTGTCTGCTGGTGCTCAAAAAAATCAAAACAGTTACAACCCCAAGCTCAGGACAGAGGGAGGAGGGCTGTGCAGCCGCAGGAGGTCCAAACGTGGACCCTGCTGTGACTCGGTCAGCCGTGTGTCCTTGGGCACGAGCTGACCACACACCACACCTCACTCTCCAAAGCTGGACAGGGAGACAGGACCTCAGGAGAAGCCGCAGCCGCCGCTGACAGCCCCCCAGTTCTGGACCACAGTGCCACGTCCATAGCTCATGAGACCCAGAAGCGGGCACTGGGCAGCCTGGACACAGCCCAGTCATCATGGGGCAAAGGCTGCATTTGGGGTGACAGCAAGCCAGATGTGCGTCCCGGGTGTGTGGGGACAGGCAGGACTAATGCCCCCAGCACTGTGTTCCCCAGTCCAGGAGCGGAGCTGGAGCTGTGGGGAGCATTGCACTGCCCGGGGTCACCGAGGGACACAGGGCCATGCAGGCCCACCTGGACAGCACTGAGTTGTCTAGGATGAGGGAAAGCTGAGGCCAAGGTGTTGCTGGGGCTCCTTTCCTCAGCCCCACAAGGTCAGCGGAGGACTGGGTTGAGGGTGGGCTGCCTGGAGCAATGGCAGCAGCTTTGAGGGGGAGGGGTGGCCCCTAGGTGCCAGTTAACTGGCCCTGGGGAGTTTAGGGCTTGGTGTGGGTTGGGAGGAGGTGGGGCGGGGCAAGTGGGGGGTCGGATGTTTACACAGGATGGTGCCCCCATCTCGTCACCTCAGGGTTGTCTGACTCTGGGAGCCCGGCGCCTGCTTCCCATGGACAAGGCTTTAGCATAGCAGCTGGTGTTCTCAGTGAGGCTAATGTGTTGTCCAGGGCCTCGGGGCAGAGACCGGAGAGCGAGGCCACCCTGGGAGAGTGATCGGAGCTTTGGTGTCCCTGCTCTCCACTCCTAGGGAGGGCAGGGATGCAGGCCTGAGGACTCCAGCCTGTCCCCACGCCCAGCACCCTGAGCTGGAGCCCATCCGTGGGCGGATCCACGGAGGATCCCGGCTCCTTCACGATGCCTGAGAACTTGAGGACGTTTTAGGGCTAAACTAAAGCAGAGCATATGCTTTTGCTCAATAAAAGGCATTTAGAAAATAAATTTTAAAAAGGCAACTGTTAGATGCAGGAAATAAAAATGCAACCAACGTAGCCCTCTGTGGGGAGTAGTAGGGGAAGAGGGTGGGGAGGAAGGGGAAGGAGGCAGGAGAGGGGGAGGCGGCGCAGGGGGAGAGGAAGCAAGGCTGTGCTCAGCTGGTCTCACCGCCTGGGCTCCATCAACCCACTGCCAGGACCACCCACCCCCTTTCCCGGCAGGAACCACAGCAGGGAGCTGTTCTCCTGTGGGACATTACCCGGACACAGCCAGGCCTGAGGCCCCGACTCCAAAGTGATAGGAAGAAGACTCCGATTTCTGACAGAGATGCACTGTTTGTTTGCCTGTTCACTTGTTTGTTTGTGGCACTGGGGATGGAACCCAGGGCCTTCGCACTAGGCTTTTTTTAAGACAGGGTCTCCCTAAATTGCCCATATGGGGTAGAACTTGCAAACCTCCTGCCTCAGCCTCCCAGATTGCTGGGATTCCAGGCTTGTTCCACAATACCTAATTCAGATGCCACATACTGGAGCAGCCCAGGGTTGTGTCTGAGATAAAGTGGGCTTCTGTCCTGGTGCTGCAGGCTGAGCATACACCTCCTGTGCTGCTGAGGGGACAGCGTGACCGATTCACCACCACATCTCTCTCCCTCTCTCCTTGGTGGCCGGGCTGACCTGGCTGTGAGCCTTTCCCAGCACCTACTCCTCCTGCGTGTTATCTACGCCCATGTCCTCTACGAGTGAGTAGGGTAAGAAAAGAACCTTCACAGAAACTTCTTCAGTTTCTACGAAGGAGGACCTGCCGCGTCTCCCCGCCTCTTCAGTTTCCCCTGGAATCGGTGGAGAAGGTCACACACGTGTGAACACGGGGAAAGGAGGAGTCCTGTTTTGCCTCGGTCTTTAAATAACCAAAACTTCAGAAAAATCAAATGACCCCCAAGAAGCAAAGGAGCAGACTTGGAGCCCGGAAACGCCAGAAGGGAAGAGAGCAACCCAGCCCCCAACTCTGCGGAGGGGCCCCGAGCCAGGGAGGCAGGAGAAGATGACAGGGTGGCAGCGGCCGTGTGCTAAACTTCGTCTTATGCATTTAGATTGTGTGTGAGGAGCCCATTTTCACATTGCATTCAAAGCCCATTTTAAAAGTCCACGTTGATCCTGCACTGGAAGAGCCTGGTTCTCGGATGGGGGAGCCTCCTTGCATGCACCTGCCGGTGTCTAGAGCCCACAGATGACAGCCAGCGGCAGCTTTGCAGATCATCTTACCTCTTAATGGAACATGGAGGGTAGCGACGTGCAATTGCCACACCCCACGTCACAGGGCCGGAAGAGGCCCCTCTTCCCAAGAGGCGGCTCCCGCATGTTAATATGGTAGGAACATCGCAGACGCCGCAGGTGGAGGTGGGACCAGGCAGGCTGCGTGATTCCATCTGGCCACCTCCCCTGGCTCCCTGGTGCTGGGATTCAGGGAGTTATATTGACAGGCGCTGTTTTCCTAGCGCTGTGTTTTGTGGATGGCTTGGGCCTGGGCATGGGATCTGGAATGGATTCCCTCTGTGTTCTCCGTGGCTCTGCAGGGGCCATGGGACAGACTGGGCTGTGCCTGCTGATAAGAGCCAGCGGGTCATTGCTAGCATGCTCAGAGCATGCATGTCCCTGTGTGTTACTGGTGTAATGCGTGTCTGTCTCAGGGTACAGCCCCCGGGGCATGGAACTGGAGGCGGAGCCTGTAGGAAGTGGTCAGTGTAGGTGGAGCCCTGTAGCAGGACCAGCGTCCTCTTGCAGGCGAGCACATCTGACGAGCTGCGTATCTGCAAACCAGGAAGAGAAGGATCTTCAGGTATGGAGTCTGCACCGCCTTGACCGTGAGCTCACCAGGCTCCTGGAGTGGAAGAAGCCACCTCTTGGGGCCCCAATCACCAGGCCATGGCGGTGGCTGGGCAGCTGGTGCTGGGGACACCCAGGCGCTCTACTGTTTCCCAGCATCCACTCCTGTGACCGCAGGCGGAGCCCAGGGCCGTCGCCTATTAGGGTGAGGATCCCCTTGCTGCAGTCAGGAGTCACCACCTGCCCTCGGGTTTCAGACACCGCTGTCCCTCAGTCAGAGAGAAGCCTGCCCAGGAGCCAGCTCGAGTCTGGCTGCCCCAGGCCCTGCCTTCCTCTGCCCTCCCCAGGGGTTCAGCTTAGGGTCCAGCTTGGCCTCGTGCTTTATGATGGGGGCCAGAGCACAGGCTGTGAACCCCCAGCCAGGCATGAGTGGGAGCCTCGGGAGGCCACCGGGTGCCCCAAGAACTCTGCAAACGCTGTGACCTTGTCCTCCCATGTAAAGGGCTTCACTGCTGCTCTGGAGAGGGTCAGCCGCTGCCAGTCCCCACTGGTCCACAAGCAGATCAGGAGCCCGGCCGAGATGCAGTATTTATTCTGCTAAAAGAGCCCTGTCCCCCGTGGGCTGGAGCAGGCTGCTGCCCATGGTCCGCACACACCTCAGCCTGTGCCTCTAGCCCTGGGGGGCCTCCCGCCTCCCCTTCCCTCCCTGCCCCTCCTGCCTGGCTCTGTCTTTCCCACTTTGCTCACATAATCTAAAACAGAAACGAATATGTAAAAGCCACTTTCTGTTTTAATCAGGTTTGGAGGAAAATATGTCTAACATGCCACTTTGCCCGTGGATAAAATGTTTGACATTTACCAGGCTGCTGTGAATCCTGTCTAACATCTCCATTTTCAAATGCCACTCCACAGCTTCTGTCGCCGGGCTTTGAAAGCCACTTGTCCTACCAAGTGTGATCCTCACTGAAAATATTAAGCAGACTCCTGGTTCATTTAGAACTGTGGGTAATTGTGCTGGAATACGAACTCCCGCTGCAGGAGGGAGGCAGACAGATGTCCCCACCAGGGAGGGAGGAGGAAGTGGACCCAGGCCTGAGACCCCACCTCCCTCCGCTGCCTAGTGTGTCAGGACACTCAGAGTCCTCAAACACCTCCGGTGAGGGCTGGGAGCTGATGGCAACAGGAATCTTTACCTGGGCTTTGCCTGGCCAGCATGACCAGGCCACTGTCCCTACTTCCTGTCCTCCCTGGGGATTTGCACTTCTCCCATCCTGTTCAAAGGAGGCCTGGCTTTGAGCAGGCAGTGACAAAGGAGCTGAGTGTGGACGACTCAGGTCTAGCTGGAGCTTTCCGGGGTCTCTCTTCCACTCCCAGCCCTGCCGCTCCGGGTCTCAGGATCAGCGTGCAGGAAACCCTGGCTTCACTCCCTCCGCGGCTGCTGAGGTCTGAGTGATGCTGCTCCTGTCCCCAGAGCTCACTCCGCACCCAGATCCTGACGTGCAGTCAGAGGGCCTGAGTGGTGAGGCCCAGCGTCCTTCCATCTGTTCCTCATGGGAGGCCACAGCAGCCCTGCCCGGGAGACCCCACCCAGAGAGCAGCCCTGCCAGGACACCAGGCTTGCTTGCAATTCCCAGCCTCCTCCGGAATCCTAAGAAAGAAGTTTCTATTGTTTACAAATCCCCCCCCCGCCCCCAGGCGGGAAAGTAATTCACTCTGCCCTGAGCCCACTCCTGGGACTCCAGAATAAAGGCAGACGCCCCCTGTCAGTGGGCCCGGCTGCACGAGGTCCTGACCTGAGCCAGAAGTGTCAGAGTCGGGTAGGGAACCTTGGATTTGAATGCAGGCTCTGGTAACGGAACACACTTTGGGTGGTGCCCCCTTTTGCTTAAGGAGGTCCCCACCATTCCCAAGCTGGAACACCTGCCTGCTAGAAAGACAGAGAGGGAACCTGTGTAAAGAGGCCAGGATTAAGTGGCTTGGTCTACAGCTGGAGGCAATAGGGAGCCACTGCAGGTTATGAGTCAGGGACGGTTCACAGTGGTGCCCAAAGGGAGCGCTGGTGATGCTGGGTAGAAGGTAATAGGAAGCAGGCGGGGGGGTCCCAGTGCCTGAGGCCCTGAACCCCAGGGTGAGGGGTGGAGGAGAGACCCAGGGAAGATGTGGGGAATGGACAGGAAGGTCGGGGCTGGGGGCTGTGCGAGGGCCCTGGGCACCTGTGGGTGGGGGAGCGGCACCGGCACCCTGGCTGGGCTGGGAGCAGCCACTTGCTGGAGGTTGGGGCTGCGCCGTGCTTGCGGCCCAGAGAACGACCTCGAGGCTTTGTCCCTTAGCTGCCAGGGATGCCACAGCCCGAGAACCAGCAAGCAAACCTCCTCCTCCCTGTGTGTCACGTGCCGACCTCAGTGCAGAGGGGGGCTGTGGACCCCGCAAACCTGAGCACACTTGGACTCCCGGGACCTGGGGGTTTCTGTGCACGAGATTTAAATCTTTCCTCACATCGTTTCCCGACGGACTTGGCCACACGGGAATGTCAGTTGCACGCACACATTTTGCTTTGGGAGAAGACCGTGTGTGTAAGCGTGTGTGAGCCAGTCTGTCAAACGGCGGGCAGTATATACATAGAGCGCTGTGGGGACGGGTGTGTCTGTGTGGGATAGCAGATGCTCTGACAGAGGGGACGGGGTGTGGGAACCGCCCGCCGCAGCTGTCTCCCCGGTGCGCGCTCCCAGCGCCCTCGAGCCCATCCCGGCTGATTGTGCTTGCTCCAGCCCTGCTCGCCAGATGAAATAAGCAGGGAACAGACTCTTCTGCTAATGAGAATTTAAATTTCCGACTTTGTTAGAGGCTTGAGTCTGCAGACACGGCGTGATGCACATTTCTAAGAGATCAGCTGGAAGAAGAGGCGCTGGGGCCTGAGCTCTGCCGGCAGCCCCTCCCGAGGCCCCCGAGGGCACTGAGGCAAGCACAGTCCTCCAGGAGCTCGAAAACACGAGATGCTCCGCCTCGAGGTCCAGCGGGAGCCACTCTGTGCCCGAGCATTTATCCAGTGTTATCTGTGCGAGGAGACAGATGCCCAGGGCGGGACATTCTGTGTCTTGGACTTGCCACACAGTGTGAACTTGGGGTTCAGATTCAGCCTCGCTATCTGCTTAATCTCACTAAGCTCCCATGCTGATCTGCAACGTGAGCCTCTTGTGGGGTTCCCAGGAGTGTGTGGGATGCACCTTGTGCCCACCACAGGCAGCCAGGACCCCTGGGGGCACACGTCACCCCGTTAATCAAGACCACGTGCCAGAGAGCCGGTGTTGAGCAATTGCCCAGAGACCCTCGGGAAGCATTTCTAAGCTGTTTCAAAGCACTTCTCTTCGTCTTTGTTCCAAGTTGTGCTGCTTTATGTTTCATTAGTTCAAACCTCCTAAAACCCTTTGGAGAAGGAGGCTTTTACATCTGGAAGCAGGTGGGTCTTTCACTCACATTGGCAACTCAGATGCCCAGGGCGTTCAGAGATGAGGGCTGCATGCCAGGGCAGCAGAGCCCGGAGTGGAAGGAGCACCTGGCTGCTGAGGGGAGCCTTTGTTCATGGGTGCTGCGGGGCATCTGTGCAGCTTGGAGCTTGTTTTGGTTCTTTGGCCATGGGGTGTGCCTCCCTCTCCCCCTCCCTTGGCACAGGAAAGCAAGGCTGCTGGGTGCTGTGGTATTTAGCTTGCTCTGCCTGGGGGGCCTTTGCAGTAAGATCTTAGCTTTTGCAGAAAGCTGTGTCCCTCCTTGGATTGTACCAGAGACTCAAGCCACAGAGGTGACCTTGAGCCTCCACAGGGCTCCTGCTTCGCCCACGTGTGCAGTGGGCAGCGGTGTCACTCTGGCTTTCACACACCAGATACGGTAAGCTTCTCATCCATCCTGGACGTGAGGGACGGACACAGGCAGATGTCACCTGACAGGCTGGAGGGTGGAGACCCTTCCCTTCTCTGCATGTCTGATGCTGCTTGGGTCCTTGCTGAGCACCTCAGGGTGCTGCTCACAGGCTTAAGAGGTGGCCAAAGAGGGTCGTGAAGTACTGAGCTGCAGTCCTGGCTCGATGTTACATGGAAAGTAAGAGAAAGAAGAGAAACTCATCTTTCCGAGGGCAACAAAGATTTGTGGTGATCCGAGAGCCAGGGCCTCCTTGGGTGTATTGTCCCATTTTAAACCCACCTGGACATGCCAAAGCTTTGTGAAATGAGTCCTTTGCAGATAATGGCCCTCCCCCCAACAGGTCTCACACTTCAACTGCTAAATCTCTGCTGCCCACTGAACAGAGATTTTGAATCCGGTGTCTCCCTTCCCATCCATTTTTTGATCAACTCCTCAGAGCCTCTTTGGAGAGCCAGCATTCGGGACCAACCTGAACCCCCTCATCCCACTGTAAGCTGCTCTTTTTGAATGAGGCTCTTTTTGAATGAGGTATTTAGAAGTCAGGACTTGACCTGCAGGAGACAATCCAGTAAGAATGGCAGAGCATCAAGTATGGACCAACATCTGAACAATCGGTGGTGTTATGACCCAGTCCAGGCACCAGGGGCAGTACATCTCGGCTGGGTCCTTAACTCAGAGGCAGAAAAAAGCTCTCGGGACACGGGGGCTGGGTGCACAGAGAGACCATGGCATCCAGGTGAGGTCCTTTGATGGCAGCTTTCTGCTCAGCCGATTTAAAGACATGTCACCACAGAGCTTTAGGGTGAGACTGTCCTGGATCCTCACGTCCTAGGCTGATCCATGGTGTGTGCTCAGGGTGAATCCTCTTGCTTCCTGACCTTTGGAATACATACAATGCATGTAACCAAAATAAATGCTTATTTTGAAATAATTTTAGACTTACAGAAAAGCTGCAGGGCAGCAAAGAGCATCCTCACAGACCTCCCGCCCAGCCGCTGCTGTGAATTCCTCACAGAACCATGACATGCTAACTAAGACTGAGAAATTACACTGGTAGGACACTAGCAGCTCGGTCAAACTCAGGCTGCCTTTGAGTTGTCCCCATTTGTCTGCTGCCACCCAGAAGTGCCTGGAGAGCACACTGCACTCATTGCTGCAGGGACAAGTTGAGCTGGCCCAGGGAATGGCACACAGAGGGCTCCACAGGCTTTCGGGACCCCCGTCTCTTGGGCTTGGACGCTGCCCGAACACATCCCATTAGCTGTCCCAATCTCAGAGTTGCAAGGGGGAGGTTCAGCTTAACACTTGAGGGGAAAAAAGTTCTAGAGGTCTCCGACTCCCTGAAATCTACAAGAAGACGTTTTCCTTGGGAAGCATTTTTTTCTGCTTTGTCTTTGACACCTCTGTTATTTTCCAAAGCAAATAACCTTGAGCCTCCTGTCCTGCTTTCCTGATGGCAAACATGACAGTGGGTCCTTTATGATATATCAGTAAGTGGTAGTTCCCCCACATAAATACAGCCCTCACTCCACAGTGGCCAAATCGCACTTTGTCAGAGGAGTACTTATGTCCTTTTCCAGGGAAGACATGAGAGAGAGTAATAACAGCAGAGCTGACAGAAATATTCCTTGACTTATTTTAAAGGATAAGAATGAAAATACAGAAAGATATGCATTTTTCTTAAAGAAAATGAATTATTCTTTGAAAGTTAGTCAATCTCTTGGGGGTACAGTGTGGAAAATTAGATTTTAATGGCTTTGAAATTGAGGTTCCATGGGTCAATAGTAGTGGCTACTCGAAGTAAAATGACAAATCTATTAGAAGAAAATCAAGCATTTTGTTGCTCATCAGAAAGGCAGTCAGAGGACAGCAAGGATTATATTGAAACTCTTCTTTCAACTAGAAGCCATCAGAAAAATCCCATTTCTGCTTTGGTGTTTTGAAATCCTTGTGAGAGGGTCATTCTTTATTTGTTAGATTCTCCGTAAGTCAAGGTTCCTGGCCTGTGACC